>JZKD02S1400250.1:0-11277 GCA_000966675.3 Picea glauca
ATTTTTCCCCTTAATGTAGGGGTCCAACTTTTTCTGAGACCCTAAAGAAATGTTGGAGGCCGCCTCCTTTTCTCTGCGTGCTTTGTTGGTCTTTCGCCCTCGGGTAAGGGGCGGACACGGGACTGAATTGTCTTCAGGTGCAGTAGTTCCCTCAGAGCCGCTAGAGGGGGCTGTAATCCGACCTTCTTGAGCTTCCGGATCTGGAGCCCGAATCTTTCTCGCTACTACAGATTTTGGGGGGGAGGATTCCAGAAGGCTTTCGTCTGCCGGATGATCTTCCTTGGATGTTGTTTCTTCTGATTCTGGGGCTTCATCTTCCTTTAGCGCATCAAAACTGTTTTTATTTTCTAGAGTTGCCTCTGTTGAATGAGTGGCCTTCGGGGCTTGGGCTAGTGGTTCCTTTCGCTTTGGCTGCCTTCGTCGGTTTGCTACGGGCTGAAAAGTGTCTTCTTTGACTGGTCCCGGTTCCTCAGCGGCTTTGGGGCAGTTTCTTGCAAAGTGGCCGTAAGCATGGCACCAGAGGCACTTGAAAGGAATCTGTTCGTAGTCCAGCTCTTGGATATGGCTCCATTCCCCCAGGGAGAGCTTAATGGCTTCCGGAAGACCTTTTTCGAGGTTAACCTCAACACAAATGCGGGCACAGGTAAACTGGTCCCCTTTCGGCTCCGCTTTGTCCAGGAAACGCCCAAGCTTATTTCCGATGTCCACCAGAGAGTCTATCCCCCAGAGATGCAAGGGTAGGTGGGGCAGCCTAACCCATACAGGTGCTGCGGTGATCTCGGCTTCGGGATTGAAGTCAATAGTCCAGGGGGCTAAGAACAGTCCTCTCGACCCCATGAAATAAGGCCCAGATCTGAAAACTAGATCACAGTCCTCTTTGCTCAAGAAACTGAATACAAAAAAACCCTGACCTACTGCGAACAGAGAAACGTTTCCCTTTATCAGTGGTTTCCATCGGTCATTCGTCCATGCCTCCACCGCTTTGGGGCTAGGCCATAACCCCGTAAACTTTCCGATGAGGGACTTTTCTGCTAGAAGAAGGNATCAACCAATACTGTCTCCTATCCTATTCCATCAATCCCTTCAAATATGAGGTACTATGTGATGTTGCCCCACTTAAAGTTTGTGATGTTATTTTAGGACAACCCTATATGTGGAAACATCATGTTGTTTATGATTCTAGGCCCCATAGTTTCATTGTTACTTTGGGAGGTCAACTCTACATGGTACCAGATGTAGTTCTAACAATAGAAATTACCTTACTCTTGACAAAGTAGTGCCGAAAGGTAATCTATCATAATAGAAAACTTGTCCTCTTCATGGTTCGGTCGAAAGGTGAATGAAAGGTCACTATGACCCCCGAAACCTCAACACATGGCCTCTCTACATAGGATAAACATGTGGACAAGATTGTAGAGGAATACAAAGATATCTTTGCTTCACTTGTGGGGGTGCCTCTACATTTCCAGGTCAAACATTCAATTGAATTGATACTTGGTGCTCCTTTACCTAATGGTCCAATATACAGATTCTCTCTTCTAGAGAGTGAGGAAATAAAATGTCAAATACATGAGCTCAACCAAAAGGGCCACATTCGAACGAGATCCTCACCTTATGGGAACACAATTATGTTGGTGTAAAAGAAGGATGGGACATGACGACATTAAGTATAAGAAGGGTAGCATAAACCATGTTGTATATGAACTCAACTAGCCCTTGGTCATGGCACTAACCATAGTTCTCAACTCTTGTAGGCACGAAACCTCTTGGTGGCCCTAATTGTATGATAATGACCCTGACTTTGTTGCTACATATCAAGAACTTGGCATAGGTAAATAAGTTCCACACTTTCACCTCCAGGATGCACTTTTGTGCTATTTGGGCCATGCATATGTTCCTTCAAGTGAGCCTGCAAAGCTAATTTGGGAGGCAAACTACAGGTGATTAGTAGGGCACTTTAGTGTGGAGAAGAAAATATAAGTACTTTAAAAGTATTTCTATTGGACAAAAATATGATAGGACATCAACAGGTATATCAAATCATGCATTGCCTATGCCATTGCTAAGTCTTCCATTAAGAAGTAGGGGTCGTACACTCCTCTACCTACCCCAGACAAGCCATGGGAGTTAGTTTCCATGGATCACATGTCAGGTTTTCCCTCCACCAAGCAAAATAACAATTGTGTATTTGAGGTTTTTGATTGGTTCTTTAAGATGGCCATTTTGGCACCATGTAAGAAGAGTATCACAATCGAAGCCACTGCTAATATCTTCTTTGAGTGTGTTTGGGTTCATTTTGGCCTACCACGGATTGTTATTTCACACACACACACACACACATATATATTTCTTATTTCATTTTAATTTTACATTTTTCCCAAAGTACCAAGGTAATGTATTCCATTATTTTTAAGTTGGAACACTTTACTTTTGATTTTGATTTTGATATTTTTGATTATTTTATTTTATGAACATAATTAATAATATTTCAATAACTATGACTCATAGAATTCTTACAACGAGAATCTAACGACTTTAAAAGTCTTCCTAAGTTCTTTTCATAATTTTCATATATTTATTAATTAAAATGTAGGGGGAATTCAAATTGTATGATAGAAAAACAAAAGGAGACAAAATGAGAAGTTGTAACCGAAAAAAAAAATGAATAGTTACATGAACTGAAGAGTCCCTCTTATTTTATAAAAGAGAATTTGTTGTATGAAGGAGATGACTTTTTCCCATTATAACATATATGATACTATTATCTCATGGAATGAAGATCATAAGGCGAATTTGGCAACCATGAATGATGTTCTGTTGCATATGGGACTATTCTACATGTGTGATTGGACTTTACAGTTTCTCAAATAATATTTCATATGAACTATTTCTATGGGTGTTGTTTGAGTTATCTGATGTTTGTGGTTACCAAATGGGTATAGTGATGGTGCTTCAAGTGTAATATGTAACTATTTATGTTTATATCTGTTGCATTATTATTTTCATATATTGTTGTTTGTAATGAACTATTCTGAAACCGATGATGTCATCTTATATTGTATCTATATGTTAGAAGTTCTTATGCAGGATAGGTTAGAAATAATTAGATTAGGTAGTTTCATTTATTTTAATTAAATTAGAGTTAGAATTAATTAGAATTCTTTGAGGGACAATTTACTGTCTTTCCCTTTTTCTTTTAATTCGTAGTGGCAACCAATCCCACATACTGGTCGGAATTGGCCATCCCAAATGAGAGTGACTCTGATTGGGACTCGCCATTAGACATTTTCCCTTACCTGTTTGAAATGCCATTTGGACCCGTCAATAGGGTGACATAGATACAAATCACTTTCAATCTACTCACTTTGAATCTACAATTGCATCTCCATCTAGGATCGTAATTAGCTCTATGCCTGGATTTAGATTCTGTTACTCTAGCTACCACTGCTATCTCTATAATTGTCTTTACCTCTGTACCCGTCACTTTTAGGACCTTTTGTGAAACTCTAGTGGTTTCTTGGGCTTCAAGAAACTATCATTACAGGGGGGCGGGGGCTTTCAAAAACCTCTCGACCCCCTCTCTTTCCTTTAGTGGTATACGAGCGCCCCTTCCTTGGTATTTTTTCTTCGAATCGGAGAGGGGCCGGAAAGAGGACACTTTTCGAAAGCCGTAGGTATGGGTGGAACCTCGAGGAAAAGGGATAGGGTGACATAGATACAAATTATAGTTGAGAATTAAAGAGGGCGAACAAGAGAAACTCATATAGAAGAAGTTCAAGAGGTTCCTTGAGAATATATATTTATTCATTTATTATTGAATGTCAATGAGTTCCATGACTTGAGAGAGGGAACAATTTTTATGAGTTTGAGGGAAAGTTCATGGATCTCGTCCAACATGTTTTCTACATTAACGATGGGCATTTGTATGTGAACCATTTATCGAGTGGTTTGAAAATTTCAATAAAAAATCACATCCTAGTCATGAAAAGAAAGACATTACAAGAGGTTGGGTGAAAAACCAACTATTGTGAAGATTAGTCTAAAGGCACATCTGATTTTCATGAGAAAAAGAAAGACAACAAGAGGGAAAAGCAAGAGAAAAGGTAGAATGCGTTGAAATCTTTTGGGGTATCTAGAGTACTCCACAATCCAATTATCCATATTAGAGAAAATATTATACTATAAGTGTAGCTAGGAAAAAAACAATGAGTTTATATTGTCTCATTTGTCGAGAAGGGCATTAAGCCAAGAACTATCCAAGAAGGAAAGAAAATTCCAAGGTGATGAAAAATATGCAAGAATAATGATGAGCAATATGAAAGAATAATATATAGTAGGCAACATGGCTTGTGTGCTAAGGCTTTAAAAATATTGGAGGTTCAACAAGACAATAGTTAATCTACCATGGTAGAGACACTAAGTAAAATGGAGAACTATACTATTTCCATTTTGATTAACCAAGGTTAGTCATATTTATGTAAGTTCTGCTAATTGAAATTGAAAAATTAAGAAAATAAAGAATTCTCATCAGGGGCTCAACTCATTAAACAATTAAGAGTGGTGATATCCCCCCACCAAGGTTTAATTCCATCCAAGAGTGTGGCATGTTTAGCCTTGTGAAAAAATAATGGCCATCATGGTCGTGTAAGGGGACATTGCGATGGAAACAATCCTTATCCCTAGTGCCAACTATTTTCCACCTTGGTGTTATTGGGAAACACTAATATAGTTAAATATTAAGTATATCAAGAGTTTCCTTAAGAAAATGGAGGATTGAAATATGTGGTTAATTGACGAATTGTCCATCGACACATAAAGTGGTGAAAGATTATCCTTTGACATAAATTGGTTATTCATGTATGCATATTTGAGTGGGTTGCCTCTTGAGATTTATGATCTGTTAATTGACATGGATAGAGTAGAGCCACACATTGTCAATTGGGTTTATCTTGAGTGGTTTATGATGAGGGGTGTTCCCCCCCCACCCAGGTTCAATTCCCGCAAGTGACATGACGAGCTCTTAAATGAGCAAGCTATCGATAAAGCCTCAACTTTCTACAAAATCTGGTTTACCCCGGTACCATCCTCAAAATGAGGAGAATTTCCCAGTAGGTTTCCCTAGGCTCCATTCCAAAGTTAAAAAAAAAAAGAAAAAAAGAAAAAAAATAGTAGATCCACACAAATCTAAAATACAATTAATATAATAAGAGTTTTAATGGCATTGTGATGAAAGGAACGTAAGAACGGTTTAAATAGTTCCTAGGTGTATATCCATCAATACGATATAATACATATATATGAAGACATTATTCATGAATGGTTTTCAATTGATTGCATTACATGAGTTAGAGCACGATGATGAAGGGCCTAAGATCGAATCCTTTTTATTTTAATAAGAGTTTAGGTATGTATTTCTAAAGGAATTTCTAGGATTATCTCTCAAAATAGAAGTTGATATTGCATGGATCCTATTCTAGGGGCATAAACAATTTTTAAAGCACCATATTAGATGAGAATATCGAAATTACTACAATTGAAAATGCAATGGTAAGAATTTCTTGATAAGGGTTATGTGAAGTTGAGTATATCCTTGCTAGGAGCATCAATGTATTTTGTGATTAAAAACGATGGAACCTTGAGGCTGTGTATTTCTTAATGATAATTGAATAAAGAAAAAATTAAGAATACATGTTTGTTATCAATGATAGATAGTCCATTTTATCAAATGCAAGGAGAAAAAGTATTCTCTAAGATAGATTTGAAATTAGGTTAATATCAAGTCAAAATTAAAAATAAAGACATCTAACACAATGTTTTAAGACTCATTATATAGACTTTGAGTTTGTAGTGGTTCTATCAAGCTTAAAAAATGTGCCAACTACTTTTGTGTCTATGGTGAATAGTGTGTTCAATGAGTATTTGTTGGACAAGTTTGTGCATGCGTTCTCAGATGACTTTAATTTATTCCCCAAAAGAGAACATGAGGACTTGTTTTGAAAGAGTGATGGTAGATCCATCTATACGTTAAGTTGAACACGTGTGAATTTTATCATAAGAAAGTTCATTATATACAACACATCATATCTTAGGAGGGAATAAAATTGGATCTAGAGAATATTAAAGCAATCATGGAGTGGCCAACTCCATGGAATGCTTTTGATGTAAGAATTTTCACGGGTGTTGCAATAATATCCTAAAGAAAGAACATAAAACCTTAGAGAAAGATGTTGTTTGTCACTATTTTAGCAAACAAAGTCATTATGCATGAGATTGCTTCAAGTACAAGAAAAAACAAGGAAAGAAACATTCCAATAATGTTGTAGAGAGGAAGAAAATTATAAAAGTTAGTAAAAGTGTGTTAATAATTAGTTCAATGGTAGCCACTGAAACTATCAATATATTCTAGTGCAACTAGACACATGACTAGAAGGAAAGATTGATTTGTCAAGTTTGAGCTTGTACAAATAATTTGACAATGACAAAACACTTGATATTATTGGAGAAGGTGATGTACCATTTTTTATTTTTTTTTGATAATTAGAGACGTGTGAGATATGAAAGAGGTTTTGTATGTTTTTAGTTTGAAAAATAATTTAATTTTTGTTAACAATATGAATAAGATTAAAGTTAAATTTTATGGTAGTCAATAGCTTATCAAAGATAAGGTAAGAAATTATAATGTCTTAGCGCGAGGTTACAAAGAAGATGGTTATTTGACTAGATGCTAGGATCACTCGAGAATGCACAATGATAGAAATAGATGCTCAAAACATATTGTGGAATTTAAGGTATGGAAATTTGGATTTTATTATTTATATTTGATCCACAATCTTAATGCAGTTCATTGGTTACCAAAAACACATAATCCTTTAGATCTTTATGAATCCCATATCATTGGAAAGAAACATCTGAGTAGTTTCCTAAGGACAAGGCATGGCGTTACACATTATTTTCATCATCCCTATGATTGTTAATGATGTAAACCTATCTATTGTCTTCAAAGGGGTCAATGGCCTGAATTCCTGAGGAAAGAGGGGAGAAGAACTTTGCCTGAGAGATGAAATCATATTTTCCTTTGTAAAAACCCTAATAAGGAGGATCGTCGCACCCTGTCCAGTTCTAGGGGTGTGACAATCCTGGATCGTCGCATGATGTACTAAACTTGGCCTACGTCGTCATCACACTCTTCTCAGTTATAGGGGTGCGACGATTTTAGTACGTGGGAAAAACGAGCATCTTCTCGATGATTCTAGAAAGAGAAGCTTCTATGGTGAGGTGGCCTCCGATTGGTTTGGATCTTACTCACTTTTCTGATTTACTGGGATCATCCTAACCTCCTCACCTTATCCTCTTCAGCTTATAAAAGGAGAGGAGCTCTCATGGAGAAAGTTATATTGGAAATTTGGCTTGAGATTGTTAGCTTGGTTAGAGTGGCTTTGAGTTTTTCTTTGTCAAGATAGATTGTGAGTGACTTTAAGATCTATAGTCTCAGAATTCTTGGAGCAGAAGTGTGTGGGAAGCAAGGGATTGTTGGAAGGGACCTTACAACATCAAGGAAATGGTGGTATTCTCCTTTTCATATTTTTAATACAGTAATATATTTCTTTCCCATAAAATTGGTCTTATTTTATTGTATGACTCCTTGATCACATACATAGGTTTTGTTGAGCATACGTGGTTGCTTTCACTTCGCTGGCTTGCGTATTTTTATAGGTTCAACATCCTATAAGTCTTGGAACGAAGTGAGGATGACATTAGTGAGGACAAACGACATTTAAAAGGTGTGTCATTTATCTCTTGTTAGTTAGTATTCTTGATAGTTAAAACTTAGGGAAAGTTTTATATTCTGTCTTGTTTTGTTCTAGTTTCGGGGTGAAACTAGGGAGATTTGTTTGTGTCCGCATTTACTGATTAATCCTATAACACATGGTGTGAAAATTAGTTTTGTAGTTGGTACACAATGAATTGTGTGGTCATGTTAGTATACCTTCTAAAGGAGGGAAGCTATAATTTATGTCATTCATTGATAACTACAATACAAATGTATTGGTTTATTTCTCGACACAAAAGTAAAAAAAAACATTAAATATTTCTTGGAGTTCAAAGCACTTACTACTAAAGTGTAAAATCTTTGGAAACACTAAAATGGGATAGTCGTGGAGAATACAAATCAAATGAGTTTCAAACTACTACAAACAGAAAGGCATTAAGAGATATATCACAACCTCTTATACACTAAGAAGAATAGAGTTGAAGAAATGAAGAATTATGTAATTCATGACATGCCACAATGTATGTTGAACCATAAAATTACAAATTTTGAAATTTTTAGATAAAAGATTGCATAGCTTATTTGAACAACAAAATTTTCACAAAAGTAGTATGGAACATAACACATTAGAAAGAATAGAGTGGATGCAAGCCTACAATAAAACATTTGTGTATATTTGAGAGTACAAACTATATACATATTCCTAAAGAGTATCACAATTCAAAATCTATTGATACATGTTGATATACTTGATCAACTTAAGGGTTGCAAATTCTTTAATAATATTGATCCAAAGTCAGGCTACCTTCAGGTTCCAATTCAACAAGCTGATGTATGGAAGAGAACCTTCAAATATAAAGAAGTAATTTTTGAGCGGTTGGTCATGCCTTTTGGCTTGAATAATGCTCCAACAACATTCATGAGGATGATGGATGATATCTTGGGGTCGTTAATGAATTCTTTGTGGTTGTATATTTGGATGGCATCCTCACCTTCAATAGAACTTGGGTAGAACATTTGCGACACATTCAACAGATCTTGAGCACCACGCGGAAACACAAGTTATATGCTAATATTGAGAAATGATCATTTCACATGCAAAGAATTCAATATTTGGGATACATTGTGGATGAACATGGGGTGCATGTGGACCCAACCAAGATTCAAGTCAGTCATGATTAGCTAGCCTCAACAACTCTAACAAATATCTGCAACTTCTTGAGCCTTGCCATATTATACCGTAGGTTCATGTTAGGGTTCTCTCATATTACTTTTCGCTTAATACAAGTGGCCAAGGGTGGAGCTAAAGCCAAGTTTTCCTGGCTTGAATGAAAACATAAAGAATTCGAAGATCTAAAACTCCACCTCTTCTTGGCACTGGTCCTCACTCTACCATATATGTAACAACCATTTGAGATTGAGACAAGTTCCTTCAACTCTTTTATTAGTGCAGTCATCACTCAACATGGACATCCGGTGGCCTATCATAGCGAGACACTCTTTGATACTATTCGCAGGTATCCAAACTATGACAATGAGATGTACTCCATTGTGTAGGCATGCTGGCAGTGGAAGCATTGTATTTTTGGGAAGGAAATGATCATTCACACTAATCACAAGCCTCTACAATTTATGTAGACATAAGGAAAGTTCCATAATGACCACCATAAAAATTGGTCCATGTACTTGTAACAATTCCACTTAAACATTAAGTATAAGAAGAGTAGCACAAACCATGTTATAGATGGCCTCAACAGGCCCTCGATCATGGCACTAACCATAGTTCTCAACTCTTGTAGGCACAAGACCTCTGGGTGGCCCCAATTGTATGATAGTGACCCTGACTTTGTTGCTACATATCAAGCACTTGACATAGGTAAACAAGTTCTAGACTTTCATCTCCATGATGCACTTTTGTGCTATCTAGGCCATCTTTATGTTATTTCAAGTGAGACTACAAAGCTAATTTGGGAGGAAAACTACAAGTGACTAGCAGGGAACTTCAGTGTGGAGAAGACAATAGAAGTACTTTAGAAGTATTTATATTGATGAGAGAGTTCTTTCGGAATCATCACATAGGTTTTTTGATTTTTGACGTTTCGGACCAAACTAGTGTGGTCCATCATCAGGAAAGTGTTTGTGAGAATTGATTCCGAAAGAACTCTCTCATCAAAACAATGATCGCAAAAGTCTTAGAACAAAAGTATTTATATTGGCCAAAACTCTCACAGGACATCAACATGTATATCAAATCGTGCATTGCCTATGCCATTGCTAAGCTTGCCATTAAGAAGCAAGGATTGTACACTCCTCTACTACCCCAGAAAATCCATGGGAGTTAGTCTCCATGGATCACATGTCGAGTTCTCCCTCCACCAATCACGATAACAATTGTGTCTTTGTGGTTGTCGATTGTTTCTCTAAGATGGCCATTTTGGCACCATGTAAGAATATTATCACAATCGAAGTCATTGCTAAGATCTTCTTTGAGTGTGCTTGGGTTCATTTTGGCCTACCACATATCATTATTTCAGGTAGGGACAATATGTTCCTCAATACCTTTTGGTCCAGCTTATGGTCTCCGATGGACACCAAGTTGACCAAATCGATTGCCTTCCACCCCCAAATAGATGGAAAAGTAGAAGTGGTCAACATGATGAATGTGCATATATTACGTATGTACAAATCCAAGCATCCATGTACATGGAATGAGAGCCTTCCATATGTTCAACATAGTTACAATAAATCCCTCCATAGATTTATTGGCCATATCCCTTTTCAAGTGTGCTTGGGGTTCCAACCATTGGCCCCCATTGATGCAACTCTACCCATTGCATATTCATAGGAATAGTCCTCCCATGCTCAAACCAAGGAAAAATAACTACACAGAGTTGGTTTCATTGAGGTTCCTATTAAAACTGTCAATTAATAAGAATATTGACCACTTACATGTTTTTGGAGACTCCATGTTGTGAGAAAATGGATGAACAATCAACAAAGTGTGCATTATTTTTCCCTACTACCATTTGCTTCTCACTTGAAGGAAATTTCTAGACTATTCATTGACCTCTCAATTAGTCATGTATACAAGGAGATAAAATGATATGCCAATGCATTATCAAAGGAGGATTTACAACTACATCCTAAAGACCAATACCTTATAGAATATTAGCATGGGATCTTGAGGAAGTTCATAATTAACTTATAACTTTATATATTGAGCTCTCATGGATATATGAAAAAATATTTCTAAAAGAATTGTAATAAATAATAGAAGATGATGTAATATAAGACTAATAAAATTTAAATTTTTGAAAAAAATTGCAGTGAAGAACAATCATAGAGGTCTACCCTTTTGTGGTTAGGAATTTAGAACAACAAACTCATAAATTTTGTAGTGAAGAACAATCATAGAGGTTTACCCTTTACCATGAATGAAATTTAGAAAGCATTGTGAATAAAACTTTCTCATATGGGTTACAAGTCCACAAACCTCCCCAAATAAG
>JZKD02S1400261.1:0-11277 GCA_000966675.3 Picea glauca
TATATCATAACTCATACCATTATCCATCAAACAAACTTGGGTCCATTACCCAAACTTGGGGTCTCCAACTTCTCATGGCCATAACTCTCTAACCATGAGGAGTTATGTGACGTTCAACATACCACTGGAAATGGAATGACAAACACTATCCATCTAGGATCTCATTATTCCACAATTAAGCATGGGTTCTCTTACTCTGCAAAGCGTCTTCCCGTGAGGGCTTTCACCATAAGGGGACCACTTTGGAGTTCATCCACATTTACTTCTTATCAACCATGATAAGAAAATAATGAGTCATCTTTACATCAAAAAATATTGGGTCCATTACCCAAACCATTTTGTTGCGGGACTTTCTTCAAGGGTTGACATCAATGACAACTAACCTTAATCAACAGTATTAGCACAATAAAAAAATTAGGAGTATGGTTTGAGATCAATTTTGAGAAAAGGTATAAGATATAATGAAAAAATGGGACCTTATCAATGTCAATCCAAGGAGAGGCAAATTCACATGGACCAACACAAGAAATGGATTAGAACACATTTTTTTCTAGATTAGAAAAATTCTTACTTCAAAGCATATTTATAGAACAAGATCTAGATATATCATATAATATTAAGTTGTATTTTATNTTTAAAATCTCTTAAACCACTTTGACTACTTTGACCTTTTGGGGCTTCTAGATGACATATGAGGGTCCTCCAACTTCGTAAGGTCGTAACTCTCAAACCGTGAGGATTTATGTGATGTTACACATACCACCAGAAATTGAATGACATGTACTATCCATATAGAATATTATTATCTGAAAATATATCATAACTCATATCGTTGTCCATCAAACAAACTTGGGTCCATTACCCAAACCTAGGGTCTCCAACTTCTCATGGCCATAACTCTCTAACCGTGAGGAGTTATGTGACGTTCCACATACCACTGGAAATGGAATGACAAGAACTATCCATCTAGGATCTCATTATTCCACAATTAAGCATGGGTTCTCTTACTCTGCAAAGCGTCTTCCCGTGAGGGCTTTCACCATAAGGGGACCACTTTGGAGTTCATCCATCTTTACCTCTTATCAACCATGACAAGAAAATAATGAGTCATCTTTACATAAAACAATCTTGGGTCCATTACCCAAACCTTTGTGCTACGTGGCTTTCTTAAAGGGTTGACATCAATGACAACCAACCTTAATCAACAATATTAGCACAATAAAAAAATTAGGAGTATTGTTTGAGATCAATTTTGAGAAAAGGTATAAGATATAATGAAAAAATGGGACCTTATCAATGTCAATCCAAGGAGAGGCAAATTCGCATGGACCAACACGAGAAATGGATTAGAACACATTTTTTTTCCAGATTAGACAAATTCTTACTTCAAAGCATATTTATAGAACAAGATCTAGATATATCATATAATATTAAGTTGTATTTTATCATAAAACAATCTCCTTATTGATTCAACAAAAAAGAGACTTCAATTTGCTCCCTTTTAAGTTTAACCCCTTGTGGTTGCATGACAAGAGAGAAAGAGAAATAATAACCAAGGTTTGGAATAAAAAAATTGAAGGGTCTCCAAGTTTTATTTGAGAAACCAAACTAAAATGCACTAAGACAATGCAAAAGAATGGACCAAGAATGACTACAAGGAACCAACAAAGAAAAGAAAAGGGCTTCAATAACAACTAGAAAACCTCCAAGATACAATGGAATGCACAATTTGTTTTCAATAGGTTCATATGGAAGAAAAAATATTGTATGGGAAACTCCACCAAGCCTTGATGAAAGAGGAAGAATACTAGAGAATAGGATCTCAAATATTGTGGCTTAAAGTGGGAGACAAAAACACCAATTTATTCTACAAACAAGCGAAGGCTAGGAAACAAAGAAATAATGTATGCAAAATCCAAAAGATGAATGGAGAGAAAACCAAATATTTTGAGGAAATAAAAAAGAAAAGACTATCAATAATTTAAATATTTGTACATAGAGGAAGAAGACAAAATATTGATAGCCACTACTTCAATGCTTTAGAAAAAATTTCCCTTAGTGAAAGAACTTGAGAATGGAATGTTATATAACACAATTGAGGAGGAATAGGTCATATCAATTATCTTGGGACTATATCCTCACAAGGCCTGATCCAAATTTAGGAGCGGAATGAACTGATTAATAGACTGAATACAATAAACATGGAGATATGGAGAATAAAACAAATATCCAGTGAATAATATCTTCTATTAAAAAATGAAATAGGCTGAAACTATAAAACTGTAGAACTAAAACAGTTGCTCGAAAGGTGGTAACTATATATAAGAAGAGATGTGGCTGCTACGCACATCCGTCTGAGAAGAATGGATTACAATGAGGCTCCAGAGGCCTTTCTGATATTACTCATGAATGCCAAAACCCTAGACATCCAAAAAGCTAACCCTAGAAGGTGAAACTCCCAAAGTCATGTGGACCCTAAGGGTAAGTTGGTGTAATTTGGTACCTCAACTTCCCAGGGTTGTAACTTTTGTATATGATTTTCGTTTTAGGCGCATGATAGACCGTTGGAAAGGTATTTTAGAGAAATACACATTTCTCCATCAAACTCTGACTCTGTCTATAGTTTGACTATGGTGAGCCAAAAAAACAATGTTTAGGGCCCCAAAATGTCCTTGGAAGTACAACAAGATGTGCCGACATGAAAAATACAAAATACGCCAGTTGGATTAGGCGAGAGGCCACACGTATCCACCTAGAGGATGTGTGGGGCTTTAGAAATCCCCATAAGTGTAGAACCCACAATTACAAAGCAGTAAATAAGAACATGCTAAAAAAAAATCGAACACGAGGAGCCAATTGGAATAGGTGGGTGGCCACCAATATCCACCTAGATCAATCCTCCCACCTTAGGAAGAAATGGTCTTGATTGTGTTGAGTTCTCCCATCAGGTGAGGAAACTTCTGTTGGATTTGGCCCTGGTTGAGCCACTTGCCTTGGTGTAGGAGTTTCCCCTCCTTGACAACCCGATAAATATGGATCCATTGCTGGTGAGTGACCTTGACCTATGTGCCCACTATCTGATCAATGGATGCATGTTCTATGCAGTCAGGGTTGATCTTTGTTGGTGTCAGTTTTTCTGCGATTTCAGAGGTTTCCAATAATGGTGGAAAATATGGCTAAAGGAGGTCCACATTGAATATTGGATGTAGACCAAGGAAGGGTGGAGTGTTGAGATCAAATTCTTTTCTACCCATAACCTTGGTGATAGTGTAAGGCCCATAATGAAGTGGGAAAAGCTTCTAATGGGGCCCGATTAGATGCTCCTTCTACAGATGTAACCAAAATTTATCACCAACTTGAAACTGGTGTGGTACCCAGTGTTGATCATGGCACTGCTTGTACTTAGCATTGGATTTCTACAAAATCTCCTGGACCTGTTGGCGGATGTGTTGAATTCGCTCAATGAATCTGGTGGCTTTTTCGTTCACAGAATGATCAGGGGAAGAATTTGTTTGTGCAGTGGTAAGAAGAAGTGCAACATCAATGGGTCCCAAGGGTAGGAATCCCAGAACCACTTGAAATGGGCTATGGACGGTGGAACTATGGAGAACCCTGTTGTACCTGTTTTGGACATATGGGAGACTCTCGTCCCATGTATGTGGATGATTAGAATTGTACATGTGAAGGTTGTGCACAATCATCTGATTGAAGACCTCTGTTTGGCCATTGGTTTGGGGGTGGAAAGAAGTGGATTTCATGATCTTGGTGTCCAACAGAGACTAGAGGCTCAAACAAAAGGTACTGAGGAACCTGTTGTCTCGATCGAAGATGATGGTCTGTGGTATCCCAAAGTGGACCCACACTCATTCGAAGAATATATTGGAACTATATACCATTGTGACATTATTCTTATAGGCTATGAGGATGGCCATCTTCGAAACCAATCAATGACCAAAAACATGCAGTCATTTCCTTGCTTGGTGGATGGAAAGCTAGACATGTAATCCATTGAGATGGATTCCCAAGGATTCTTGGGAATAGGAAGAGGGGTGTATAAGCCTTTCTTCTTGACGGATGGCTTGGAAATGACACAGGAAGTGCAAGATCTGCTATACTTGTTGATGTCCTGTCAAAGTTTTGGCCAATAAAAAATGTTTCTGAAGAACAACCACAATTTTCTCTACGTAAAAATATCCTGCCACCCGACTGTAGTGGGATTCCCAAATCAACTTTTCATGCTCACTTGTAGGAACACAGAGATGGCCCAGGTGGCATAAGAGTATGTCCTAAATGAAATAGTGGCACATGTACCCAAGAGCTGATATGTGGTGGTGAAGTCCAGATCTTTTTGATAAAGTTGGCGCCACTCAGATGCTTCATGTCCACAGGAATGGAGCACAGTGGTGAGTGTAGCCACAGGAGGTCGACTGAGGCAGTCAACGAAATGATTGGAGATACTTGTCTTATACTTGATTTTGATATGGAACTGTTGCAGGTAGGTGGACCACTTATGATGGTGGTCGTTCTATAATTTCCCCTGTGTTTGTATGAATTGCAGAGGTTTGTGATCAGTGTGTATGATTGTCTCTTTCCCCATAATGTAATGTTTCCATAGATGACAAGCTTGTACAATGTAATACATTTCCTTATCATAGGTGGGGTATTTCCATACAGTATTAGAGAGTGTCTCACTATGGTATTCCATCGAATGCCCATGCTGAGTGAGAACTGTGCCCACAACATAGTCAGATGCATCAGTCTCAATCTCGAATGGTTGTTGTAGATCAGGTAAGGAGAGTATTGGAGTTGAGAACAAGCGATGCTTCGGATCATTGAATTCCCATTCCTTCTCCATCCCCCACACGAACTTGGACCTACCACCACCCTTGGTCACCTGTATGAGGACCCAAGCAATAGGAGAGAATCCCAACATGAACCGTCGGTAGAAGTTGGCTAGTCCCAAAAAGATTCGAAGCTCGATCAACGTGGTCGGGGCAGGCTAGTCACAGATGAATTGGATCTTAGTTGGATCAACATGTACCCCGTGCTCATCAACAATGTATCCCGGGTATTGGACCTCGTTCATGCCTAAAGAGAATTTTTCCAAGTTAGCATAAAGCTTGTGTTGTCGCAGAGTGCTCAAAACCTGTTGAATATATCGCATGTGCTCCTCCCACGTTCTACTGAAGATGAGGATGTCATCCAAATATACTACCACAAAGGAGTTGGTGAAGGGTCTCAATACATCATCCATCAACCTCATGAAAGTGGTTGGTACATTTGTTAATCCAAATGGCATGACTAGCCATTCATAGAGACCTTCTTTAGACTTGAAGGTTGTCTTCCACACATCAGTTGGTTCGATGGGAACCTGGTGGTAGCCATACTTTAGGTCAATGTTTCTTAATAACTTGGCCCCATTGAGTTTTTCTAGAAGTTCATCAATCCTGGGAATGGGGTAGCGGTTCCTGACTATGATTTTGTTTAAGGCTTTGTAATCAATGCAGAGTCGCCAAGTCTCATCCTTCTTTTGCACCAATATAATCGGGATTCCACAAGGGGAGGAGATGGGTTTGATGTGCCCCTTTTGAAGAAGCTCTTGGATTTGACACCTGATTTTGTCATTCTCCATCAACAAACGTCGATAGACTGGTCCATTAAGTAGAGGTGCACCGGGGGTCAGATCAATTGGATGCTTGACTTGTCAGTGTGTTGGTACTCGTGTAGGTGAGGAGAAGATGTCTCTGTATTCTTCCATGATTCTGTCCACTTGCTTCTGCTACAAAGAGAGGCATTGTGTAGAGGCCATAGATGTGGAAACGACCTTCTACTTACTGTGATCACGGATCAAAAAGAAGAAGAAATTCTCGTCCTGTGAAATGACCTTACTGCATTTCTTACTAGATATTAAAGAAATAATAGTAGGCGAAACTACCTTTAGGATCCTGTACAATTGTCTACCCAAAGAAATAATAACTCTGCAGGGTCTAGACTGATACACAACATGATGCTTCCACAAATATCGGTGTCCTAAAAGAACATCACAAACTTCAAGGGGATCAATATCACACAGTACCTCATCTTTGAAAGGCTTAATGTCATAGGGTAGACGACATTGTTGGCTGACATGAAGATCTCTTCCTTGGCGAAGCCAGCCGATGGTGTAGGGATGCAGGTGCAGTGTTGTTAGAAGGTCTAGTTGCTTTACGACCTGTGTTGAAATCAGGTTCTTCTGACTACCACTACCGACAATGAAATGAATCAGAGCCCCCTTGACCCACATCTATGAGTGAAAGAGGCTTTCCCCTTCCTCTGGTTCTTCTGGTTCACTTGACCAAACTTTGGTGGTAGTGATAGTGGCACTGGGTTCATAATCGATAATTTTCTTCCCTCCTTTAGGATTTGACTCAGAATCAGAATTGGCCTCTGACTCAGAAGCCTTCAACTCAACCATGAGGGACTACTTGGAGCGAAATTCTTCAATGTTGTGCCAAGGAATTTTATGGTACTCACACCATTTTCCCATGTCCTTCTTCGTCTTCTCATTTCCCTTCTTGTGTTGCAGCTTGAACTGGTTGTCCCTAGGGAGACCATCTAGAATTGGTCCCTTTTTGTGTGGGTTGGGGCTGAACTTTCCCTTCTTCGGCTATGAGGGGTTTGCATATCCAAACTCTCATCGTTTCTGCTTAAAGTTTTGCTCGATCTTGACAACGTATCTATAAGTTGTGCCCAAAGAGGTGATGTCCAGAAAATCCATTTATGTTTGAATGTATCTATGCAAACAGTTGTGGTATTCGAGCACCAGATATCGCTCAGAGTCTTTGATATCCAATTTGGTGCATAGGGTATGAAAAATATTGGTGAAATCTAGTACTGTCTTGTCCCTTTCTTGACGTAGGGTGGTCCATCTGGTGTACTGGTCCTCGTAGCTTCCAACATGATAGTATTTTTATTTAATGGAGTCCTGGAAGGAATACCATGTAGGGGCCACCACAAATATTGTATATTCCTCCACATCCCTTTGTTCAGAGTAAGTATCCTAGCAGTCTTTAACATGGGGAATGACCTTGAGGAGTGCAAAAGTGATATTTTCCATATTGAAAAAATTGTGGACCAAAAAATATCCTTCGAGCATATTCAACCATTTATCTACCTCATCCGCATCTACCAGTCCTTCAAATAATGGAATATCAAAATTTACATGTACGTTGAAGGGGGTTGCATGGTCGCTTGATGAAGATGTTTCTCCTGTGGGCAATCGTCGAAGGATCTACGCGAAGTTGTCCATCATTCCATTCCTTTGTCACATGAGGGCTTCCTCATGAAACATTTTAATAGGATCTCTTACTCCATAATCTTTATTTTCGTCCCCCATGGGTTATTTTCGGGCTCAGCGTGACCAATCTGGTAATGGCTCGATTGGTTCGAGTCCCAACTTCTTGTACCCATATCTTGTCGGGGACATGCATGAAGAAAAATAAATGAAGAGCAGACCGCTCTGATACCACTGATCCATATTTAGGAGCGGAATGAACTCATTAATAGACTGAATACAATAAACATAGATATATGGAGAATAACACAAATATCCAGTGAACAATATCTTCTATTAAATAATGAAATAGGTTGAAACTATAAAACTACAGAATTGAAACACTTGCTTGAATGGTGGTAGCTATCTCCGAGAAGAGATGTGGCCACTATGCACATCTGTCTAAGAAGAATGGATTACAATGAGGCTCCAGAGGCCCTTTTGATATTAATCATGAATGCCAACACCTTAGGCATCCAAAAACCTAACCCTATAAGGTGAAACGTCGAAAGTCATGTGGACCCTATGGGTAAGTTGGTGTAATTTGGTACCTCAATTTCCTAGGGTCATAAATTTTGCATACAACCTCCATTTCTGGTGCGTGATAGCCCATTGGAAAGGTCTTTTAGAGAAATATGCATTCTGTCATCAAACTCTAACTTTGTCTGCAGTTTGACTGTGGCGAGCCAAAAAAAAACGTTTAGGGCCCCAAAACGGCCCCAGAAGTACAACAAGATGTGCCAACATGAAAACATACAAAATAAGATAGTTGGATTAGGCAAGAGGTTACCCATATCCACCTGGAGGATGTGTGGGATTCAGAAAACCCCAGAAGTGTAGAACCCACAATTACAAAGAAATGCAGAAGAATGTACTAGGAAAAAAGAGGACACGAGGAGCTAGTTGGAATAGGTGGGTGGCCACCAATATCCACCTGGATCAAGGCCCTAGGACATGATGGATTTATCATAGCCTTTTATCACTCATGCTGGAATATAACAAAAGAATACTTGTGCACAATGTTGTAGTGAATGAGGAAAAAAAACAAAGTATGTGGGAACAATAATCCTTCCTTTCTTGCTCTTATCCCTAAGGAAACCAATTCCTCCTCTTTCTCCATATTTCAACCAATTTACCTATGTAATGTATCCTAAGAAAATCATAATCAAAATCATCACGAAAATACTCAAGGAGATGCTCCCAAGAATAATTTATGAAAAACATGGTGGATTTATTCAAAAAAGACAGGTAGTCGACAACATTATGATGGTTCAAGAGGAGACTCATTCCAGTAGGAGCATAAAAGATAAATGAATGATTATCAAAATGGGAATTACCAATGATTTCAATGGAGTATGCTTCTCTTTCCTTTTTGTTGTCTTAAGAAAATTCGGTTTCTCTGATCAATTCATAAACTGGATAAAAGCTTGCGTTGGAGGGCCTTGGATATCCCCTCTAGTAAATGAAAAATGAGTTTCCTTTCTTCAAAGAAAGAGATGAATATTCAAATAGTTGATATCCCTTATCACCTATTCTCTATATAATGATTGTTTAATCATTAAGTAGAAGGTTCGAATATGAAATATAGTCAGGCTCTCTCCAAAAGATCTTAATCATTAGAGGAGCCAAAGAATTAAACCATTCACAATTTGTAGAAGAAACTTTATTGCTATGAGGTGAACTTATTGTGATCATAAAGAAATTAAAGGCAATAATCAATATATTTTATAATGAATATTGTCACAGCATGAATAAATATAAGACAAGTTTTTATGTATGGAATGTCTTTACCCACCTGATGAATTTAATAGCCAACACTCTAGAATTAACTAATGTTCAAAATTGAACCTCCTTCAAATATCTCAACACTCCCATAATGCTCTGCAACCCCAAAGAAACCGATTGGAAAGTAATTTTATAGAATATCATGAATACAATACATCAATGGGGCTCACAATGGCTAAATCCAACTGTGCAAGTGGTGTTGATTAAAGTTTTCCTCTCCTCACCCATTTTCTATGTTTTGTGATGTTGGCTCTTGTTGGAGTCATGCATCAAATTGGAGCTCTAGTTTGAAAGTTATTATGGTAGGGGATTAAGAGAAATTCCTAAAAATTTCACTTGATAAATTTAACTAAGGTCACCTCTCCTTTATCCAATGGAGGCTTAACAATTAAAGACCCCCAATTCATGAATTTAGCGATGGGTGCTAAATATATTTAACACCTAGTCTCAAGAAAGAAATCCTAGTGGAAAAAAATCCTTACAAAGAAATATTTTCAAGTTATTAATCACATATGTCTAGACCTCTCTATCATGTAATAATTGGGATATTCGTTATGGAAGTTATGCATAGAATCTACACATATCATCTAAGAAAATTTGTCTTGGGTTCGTAGAAAAAAACTTTAAATTAGACTCAAGGAGGAAACATTTTTTGGGAATCCCCCTCTAAAGCAATTTCCAAATATAAGAGACCTATAAGACTAGATGGAGATGTGTAATCTAAAAAACTTAGCTAACACATTTCAGTGGGACAACACCAATGGTGAACTATGGATGAACTAGAAAGTGGAAAATCTACCTCAACGCCTAAAAGAACAAAGGAAATCATGTTGGTCAACCTACATGGAGTAGTTCTTATCAAAAAATATGTTTCCAATTCAAGAGGATTGGGCGAGGGAGAAGATTCCCATATATTTAAAAATGGATATATAATCAAGGAGGAAAGAAGATGTCATCGACCACACGCAAAAATATAGAAGGTGATTTAGAAGAGTAATGGACTACCCAAAATCAAAATTTTCTATTGGACTTTAATCCATGGGAAGGCCCTCATAGATGATAATTTTAAAAAATGTGGCATTCAAGGACCATCAAGATGTCATTTTTGTAATCAAAACAAAGAATATTCAACATATTTATTTCTTGGACGTGAACTCTTAAATGGTTTGGAACCTTGTCTTATCAAAATTAAATATTCAAGTTCCCATTCCATAAAAATGGAGAGAATCATTTCTATCTTGGCACAAACACTATCTAGAAAATTTTTAGACTAATCCTCTCCTAAAAAGAATATGGATAGAAACTCCCTTCTTCATTTGCTGGAAGATCTAGCTTACTAGGAATTAAATCATTTTCAAACAAGAAGAGGTATCAATAAGAATAATGTCATCTTAGGATGGGGGTATGTTAATGGAGGTTGTCTCTACCCATGAAGAAGTAAAAACATGGAAAAATTGTAAGTAGAAGAAAGACTGTGGATTAAGGATATAACTGAAATCCAAAAACCATCACACAACATTCAAGGAGGAAGTCAATTGGGTATATCCCATGTGGTTGTGGGATGGGGGGTTATCTTCCCCACCCCAGTTTTTATTCCCATAAGTGACATGTTGAGCTCATAATGAGTATATTTTTGTAACGACTTCAAGACCCAAATAATCTAGGGTTTACCCTAGGCATAATCCTTGAAACAAGGGGAAGTACCTAGGGGTATTCCCTAGGCATTGCTACCTGGAAAAAAAAACATTCATGGAGGGAGACCAAAGAAAATTAATAATTGGAATTTAAGAATAATAGAAGCATAAATGAAAGACTAAATTCATAGAAAACAACATCGTATCATCTTATTTGATGGAGCCTCAAAGGGAAACCCAGAGGTGACAAGCATAGGGGGGTCATCTTTGACCTTGAAGGAAATTATAAAACTTCCTTTGCTTGGGACATTGGTGAAACAAAAAATAATCAGGATGAATCCCTAGCCATTTGGAAAGAAATATTGATTATGAAGAGACAAGGCATAAAAAATATGGTTGGTGATTCAATGATTTTCATATGCCACATAGCCTATAAAACTCTTCCCATGAAACCACACATGAATAAGTTGTTATGTTGTATCCAAAAACTAATAGAAGGATTAAAAAATGATAAGTTTTATCACTCCTTGAGAAGGATAAACTCAT
>JZKD02S1400283.1:0-11277 GCA_000966675.3 Picea glauca
CTTAAGCGCACTCTATATTTATTCAAATTCCCTTATTGCAATGTTTAAATGTAAGGTAAAAACATGTATTGTTATCTTATCCAAGGAAATTTATTTTATTACTTTAGTTACTGAGGTTAAGTAGTTAGTTAGTTATGGAATCCTTGTAGGATGAAACACAATTATAAAGTGCATAACAAATAAATTTCACTAAGAATGAATATAGAGGAATTATTAAGGATACCTTAAGAAAATGGGTAGTTCCTATACGATAGTTTGTTATACTTTGGTTCACTTTAGGAACAAGTGAATAAGAATAAGAATAAAAAAAAATTGTATGGATTGTTTAATACATTACAATCATATTTAAAATTAATTGAGTTAGATTTATCAGGAACTACTGGGGGAGTCCAAGATCCAAAATACACCTAATTCACCTAGTTGTGCTTATCTATCCTAAGAAAAAAACATAATTGATTTCTGATTGCTTCTTTTTTTCTTCCTTTCAGGTCTAGCCATGTTCCATTCTTTCATTTTTTGGTCCACATGAGCCCTATCCCTGTCCAATTTTGGATGAATGCATTTTATTTTTAAGACTATTAAATGCTATATTTATTTTTTTGAAAAATCCCTGAGAACTGTTTTGGGGACAAATTTTAATGATATCTTTGAAGTCTGAGTTTTGAGCATAATATATTTGAAGTTTTCCTAACATATTCTATCTCATTTTGAATGAAAAACTCTCTTAGAGTTATCTCATTTGTGGGACTATATCCTTATTTCCTTTGAATGTGATCAAAGTTATGAATGCTATGATGGATGTGAGAATCATTTTATTTCTCCTGTAATTGTTATTTATTTTTGTATAATATCTATGCATATATTGTATTTTATGAGTGAAGATTCCTAGTCCTCTTCTCACGAATTATTTTTTTAATGTATATTATTGTTAGTTGGTAATATTTAGCATTTTATTGAGCAATAAATATTAGAGTTTGATCCTTCATTATTTTTCTATTTTATTCTCAATATATTCAAGACTTATCTTTAAGAAAATACAGAGGAGTACCACCTCTATAAAAACACAAGGGGGTATTTATATCCTTCTGAGGTTGTTGTTTGGACCTTAAAATATCTAGAAATCAACATTTTTGGTGACCATACTAGGAATAACAAAAGGTTGGTTTTGCAGATCAGAATATAAAGGACCGAACCTTAGCCAAATAAACCCCAGTTACAAGTTGGTCTTAGAAATCAAACAAGCATCCTGCACCAATTGTATGATCTGGTAATAAAAACAACTAGAAATCGTGAAGATATTGAAAGATCATGGGAGACCCTTTCTCGCGAAGAAGAAAGAGAAATCACAAGATGACAAAGAAGACAAGATATAAATTGAAAGTTGGAATCATACAAGGGTCCAATAACAAGAAGAAAAACAAAACAACTTCAAATTTCAGAAGTTGTCGAAAGTTTCATCACTGAGAAATGAAAAATTATGATAATGGGTGTTAGACAAGAGAATCATGAAAATAGAAATGAAAGATAAAGAATCCAACAAATAAGGGTCAGAAATATCCCACTTAATCTTCAAGGAGAGAAATATCAATTACCAACTCTTCCAGAAGGAGTTTTTCCACTACTTTTAGGAGAAGGAGTGATGGATCCAAAAAGACAAGTGGATCTATTCTTGAATGTGTGTGAGATACATTTAGTATAACATGATGCCATAATGTTTAGAATTTTTCTTCAGACATTGACAGAATTGACCTATGAATGGTATATGTCTCTTCCTACATTGTCAATTTCATCATTCGATGATTTAGAAACCAAGTTCATGACTATGTATGTTCCCCCAGTAACAAATCATACTTTACTTACACAATTCACCCAAATTCACTTGAAAAGGGGTGAAAGGATAAGATATTTTAACTTAAGATTTTTCAAGATATTAAATCTTATTCTTGAAGAACAAAAGTCAAATACTCTAGTTATACTTGGGTGTTGTAAAAATGCAATGCCCTAATGCAAATTTTTCTATCACATTTTCACCAATTGAAGACTTATATGGAGCTATGTATAAAGAAACAAATATGGAGAAAATCATGTTAGAGATAGACGTTGATACTGAAATTATCCTTGGGAAAGTTCAAATGTAAATGGATACTCTTGCTATCTCAAATCAAGTAGCATCAACTTCAAAGAATGTTGAAAATTGTGGAACAAGGAATGTTGAGAATAGAGGAGTTGGTGGAGGAATCTTTCAAGTGATACATAATGTAAGAAACTATCCAACAACCACACAAGAGAAAAAACAAAGAATCAAATTATCTCAAATGAATCGAACGATTCGAAATATGCAAAATGAGCTAACAATATTGAGAATAGGTGAAAATTTTGTCCCTACCAATCAAAATCCTATAATTCCTTCTCGGGCGTAGAGAAGAAATCCTCTCTAAGAGTAGAGAATAATAAATCATGATACAATTATGGATCATAGGAAAAAGACACCTAGAGTGCCAAACCCTAAAGCTGGCATATTGGAAGAAATTCTTGAAGAAGAAAATTTTGATAAATATGATCAAGAGGTTGATATCATTCTGGATGAAAGTCTTGAATCTGTACAAACATATGAAGGATAATTATCATTGTATATTTTTTATGAATAGGAAGAAGTAGATATTCCCCAAGATAATTTTAAGCAAACAAGGGAACAAGTCAACAAATTTAAAGCAAAGGATACTGTTGAAAAGGAAAAAGATAAGACAAAAAAAAATATTGCAGAAACATCAAAGAAACAAACAAATCCCAACCAAATAAAGAATCCTCCATAGATGACTTATAATCTAATTGATGATTTGAAAAAGTTGAGAATCACTCTCTCTTTCATGGAAGTTATGAAAATCCCATAGAAAAGAGAAAATATCCTAAAGATGCTTGATGAGAGAAATACTAGAATATAAGGTGTTGTAATAAATTCTAGGCCTTCACAAAAACTTTCAGTAGTCAAACCTAGGGGTAAAGTTCTGGCATTCTATATCACAATAGAAAATCATGATGTAGTGTTACACAATTGTTTAGTTGATAGAAGAGAAACAAATAATTTCATTCCCTTGTTAGTAATGTAAGCTCTGAGAACGGGATGCACGAACTATTATGAAACTGGAGAAAGTATCTATGCAATAGACTTAAGAAAGGTCCCAGCCTATGGGGAGATTAAATATTTTTGTGCATGGATAAATGCATTTCCCTATATGACAACTATTTTCACTATTATCTAGTGGATTTTCCTTCAATGTATGGAGTAGTTCTGAAAAGAGATCGGTGTTCATTGATTGGAGGTTACATCATGAATGATGGAAGTTGCATGATGCTACCAAACAAATATCAAAAAATGGTGAGAGTTTCATGAGAAGCCAGAAAGACAGTTTCATTCAGAAGAAAAGATAATGAATTAATGTAGGACTACATTGATGTTGGAATTGGGAATTATGCTATACTAGATACAAATTATTCCATTGTTTCAAAATAAGGAGACAATTCTTTTGATGGATTTTGATGGATCCTCCTCGAAATTCGAAAGTGGAGTAGGAATTGTTTTCAATATCCCTAACTCAGTTATATATCCACGTGCCATTAGACCAAAATTTCCTCGTACAAACAATGAAGAATAATATGAGGCATTAATACAAGGAATGAATCTTTCACTACAAATGAAAATATAAAATTTGATTGTAATCGATGATTATGAACTGGTTATAAATCATGTTAGGAAGAAGTAAAATATCCAAAAAGAGAACTTGAAATTTTATGCTAAAAGAGTAAATGAACTCATGAATTCTTTCAGTTCATTTAACATCTCCTTCATTCTCAGAGATATGAATCAAAAGGTAGACTTACTAGTGGTTTTTGCATATTTATTCAATCCTAATGATTCACAGAGTCATAATACATTTCAGGTCAAAATGGTTTTCAGGCCTTCAGTGCCTGATAATCAAGATTATCTCCAAGTTTTTGAAAATGATGAGAAATTGGCTCAATTCCTTATTGATACAAATGATTTTGTTGAGAGCATTGAAGATGAAAGTCATGCATCTCCTTCAAAATATTGTATCAATTATGAATCTCTTTTCACAAGAGATAACCAAATTAGAATTCCCAATTTGAAATAATAAATGTTTGTCAGAGAAGTGTAGGAAACTTATAAAATAAATATTGGTAGTCAATATTTTCTAAAGTATATAAACCTTGGTACCAATTGCACTGAAAATGAAGTTGATTAGTACGCTTCTTTGTTCAAAGAATATGATGATGTTTTTTCCCATACTTATGAATATTTGGAGTATGATAAGTACATATGTCAACATATCATACCATTGAAAGAAAGAACATAGTCGTTCAGGAAAAATATGAGTATTGTAAATCCTAAATTAAAATCCGTGGTGAAAATTGAGTTGCAAAAGTTGAATAAGACTATAGTAATCTTTCTGATAATACATTTAGAATGGATTTCCAATCTTGTTATAGTACGAAATAAAAGTGGAGAGATTTGTATCTGTGTTGATTTTAGAGATCTGAACAAAGCAAATATCAAAGATAATTGCCCCCTCCCTAATATGGAGATGTTGTTGCAACAAGTGACTAGTTCATCTCTAATGTCAATGCTAGATGGTTTTTCTGGATACAATCAAGTGCTTATTGCAATAGAAGATAGACTTAAAACTACTTTGATTACATCCTGGGAGACATATGCATATGTACACATGTCTTTTGGCTTGAAAAATGATGGAGCCACTTTTCAGAGAGAAATGGATCATGCCTTCAAAGACTTAATTGGAAAATTTATTGTTGACTATTAAGATAATCTTACTATTCATTCCAGAGTAAGAGAAAAGGGAATGTAGATTATATGAAATATCTCTGAATCCAAAGAAATGTGTGTTTGAAGTTTCAGAGGGAAAACTCTTGGGACATATAGCCCGTAAATAAGGAATTTGCATCGATCCAAAGACAATTAAATCTATTAATGGATTGAATCCTCCAACATTGAAAAAATGGGTAGAATATTTTTGTGGCAATATAAAATTTGTAAGGAGGTTTGTCCCTGATTATGCCACAATTGTGAAACCAATAAATGTCTTGTTGAAAAAGGATAAAAAAATTTGAATGGACACAATAAATTTAAAGAGCATTCACTAAGATCAAGCATGTTATTACATCAAATCCAATTCTTGTCAGTTCAAAATTTGATCAAGATTTTATCATATATTCTTTTGCTTCAAAAGAAACCATTGCTTCTAACTTGACACAAAGAAATCTCAAAGGAGAAGAACTCCCAATAAGTTTTATGAGTAAAACTTTACATGACTATGAGTTGAGATATCCATAAATAAAGAAACATGATCTTTCTTAGTTGAGGAACACTTCAAAACTTATATCTTTTCATCTCATGTTATAGCATATGTCTCAACATCTCTAGAAAAAATGCTCCTTAATAAACAATTGAGAGAAGGGAAATGGGAAAATTGGCTTGCAAAAATTCAAGAATATGATATTGAAATCAATCCATTGACAGTAGTCAAAGGACAAGGGTTATGAAAACTTATGACAGTGACTGATGCATTAAACAAGGTTATATCTATTTCAATGTGACCGTCATAATCCACATTAGAATGGTATACATATATTATCTTCTATTTAAAATATGGTCATTTCTCAAATGGTATGTCTTCAAAAGAAATAAGGGCATTAAAAATGAAGGAAAACCATTATGTACTAGTTGTTGAAACACCTTTTTGAAGAAATTTTGATGGAATTCTCTTAATATGCATGGATTCAATAAAATATCAAAAGGTGCTCATTGAATTTCATAAAAGGAATTTTTGGTGGACATTTTTTACCTACAACTACAACACACAAAATTATGAGAGTAGGCTATTATTGGCCAACCATTTTTAAAGATTCGTATGCAATGATTAGAAAGTGTATTTATTGCCAAGCATTTTCAAGAAAAATGAAAAGCGACGTAATGTCGTTGCATTCCATAACAATTGAAGAACCTTCTATATAGTGGGGATTAGATTTCACTGGCCCAATAAATCCTAACTCTAGTAAAGGTCATTTTTATATTCTTACTGCAACAAACTATTTTACAAAATGTCAAGAAGTTGTAGCTCTCAAAAAGGTTGATTTTGAAGAGCTCATTAATTTCCTCAAAGAGAACATATTGTTAATATTTGGAGACCCAAATAAGTTCATTACATACAATGGATCAGTATTCATTGGATCAAAATTTACCAAATTTTGTGTGGAATTTGGTATTATAATGGGGAAATCTTTGCATTATTAT
Source organism: Picea glauca (assembly GCA_000966675.3). Lineage (NCBI taxonomy): Eukaryota > Viridiplantae > Streptophyta > Pinopsida > Pinales > Pinaceae > Picea > Picea glauca. The sequence goes on from JZKD02S1400283.1 coordinate 6,329, forward strand.
CTCCATGGAAATGATTTAGCTGAATCTACAAACAAAACATTTATCCAAATCCTTAAGAATAAAATTGATGTGAATCAAATAAATTGGTATATAAATTAATAGATGCATTATGGGCTAATAGAATTACATCGAAAGACAACACCGAGTTGTCTTCATACACACTAGTATATATGAAAGAAGAAAAAATGCCAATTCATATGGAACTAAATGCCTTATTATATGCTACAAATTCTGAAGACACGTAAGAAATATATCCTCTAGGAAGAAGTTATAATCAGTTGATGCATATAAATGAACAAATAAATGGGGAATTGAGGAAAATAAATCAAAGACAACAATCTTGTAACACCCCTGTTTCCCCCAACTTGTAAATTAATAATGATTTATAATTTCCATGTGATGGCACATAGGCACTATAATTATATTATTTTTTATTCAACACGCCAATCAACGGATTGTGGGGTGAAACCTTAAAATTACTCACCATGATACCACTAGAGGAAAGAGTGAGGAATCTTGGAGAGGGGGGTCATTAGGATGAAATAATCTAAACCCCCTTGTTGAGAGATTATTTTTAAAAATATTCAGACTATTTCCTTAGCCTCGTTTCCAAGAAAAAATCAGTTACTGAGAAGGGGTGGTATTTGAACAACCAACCACCCCCATGAATACATGTATGAGAAATTTGGCTAGGACAATAGAAGTTTCCATTTGGGGTTAAGACAGCGTATAAATGTTTCACCCGGTTTGAGCCTATGTGTTCATTTTGACAGAAGGAACAGGACAGGTGGAGAACCTTCTTGTGTGGGGAATGCAAGTAGAGAAATGGGGGAGTCAAAGAGGGAAAGTCTCATAAAAAGGGGTTTGAGTTGTATGATTGGTATGAGAGTTGAGGTCCCCAATATAAACTAAGAGTTCATGAGACTGACGTTGGGAGGGAATCTAATAAGCCTCAATTATGCCTGGGCTAGGTGGGTATGAGGTAATCCTTACCGTGTTACCTTGAAAACCTGAGGAAGAATTCCCTAGTGGCATCATGGCTTGGTAGAGGAGTGGCCTACTTTCGAAGTGACTGAGCATGCAGAGCCTATGGTTGGGTGGAAAGGAGAACACCCATATCCAGTTAGTTGGTTAAATCCATCATTGAAAAGATAAGTAATCATTATGCTCCTGGTATCGAGTAAAATGAATAGAGTGGTGCATGTGATTGTATTTTTGGATGTGTATGTTTTCTTGATGTATAGACTAGTTAATTATTGGTAAGTCTGTGTACTTGAGTAATGTTGGGACAATATGAATGGTTATTTCTTGTGGATTCTTTCATGGATAAATACTCCTGTGTAGATGAGATAAATCCTTGTTTTATTCATAATTATATTACGTTGTGTAATCCTATTTAGTGGAACGAGAACTTGATGCACCCATAAGGATTTTTACTAATGTAAGCATAGACCTGAATGGCAGGATCCCTGAGTATTGAAGCTCTAATTTGGTGCATTAGGAAAGGAAAACCCTAAAAAATGTCTAAGTCCATATTAGGACTATTAACTTGTATGAACCCCTATGTTAAGCTCCAAGTAATTGCAACCATTGTATCGACGCAATGAGTAAATCCCAAAACTTCATTCGGGTAGGATAGGATGCCTAGAGAGAATGCACCCATAGGGGAGCAAGGTTGTTGCTGACCATCTGATCCATCGGAGAGGATATCTAGTTGATATAGATTGTTGATCATTGTAGTGTCATTGGAGTAGCCCAAAAAAACTGAAATAGAGCCATTGTGATGGAGATCTTTCAAGGAGCATTATGGACCATTGTATCCATTGGGATGGGCGTCGAGCAATTTGGACCGATGATCATGGAAGAGTCATTGGAGTAGACTTGAATAAGGCACTCTGATGACAAGACTCTATGGAACAATTGTAGTCGTTGATCGGAGTCCCACTAAGAGAGTTGTCAACCATAGATATATGGTTTTCACCTAGATAAGTCCATGAAAAAGGTGATGCCATATTGATAATTATGGTGTCACCTAACCAATGCACTTGGGAAAAGTGTCAGCACCTGGGAGGTTGTTAAGAACCAAATATCAATATATCATAGAAAAACCTCAGAACAAGTACTCAACACCTTGAAAACGAAATAATTTTAGGTAATAAGCCTCTTCGAGGGGGCAACCTCCTTATACCCCACATAAATGTCCAAATACAATATGATTCCAAATGAAAATGTCTCCTTGGCATATATAGGATACTAGAAGGTACAATTACAGCTAATGGACTAAAGCCAACATAAATAAAATAACATTACTAATGTAATATGCCCCAATTAAGGGGTAATGAGCCACTATTTAGGGCTTAACATGCCCATTCCCTTGAGAAAAGTGTTGTCCGCAACGCTTGAGTAAATTTGGATGCTTCTGTATAAAAGAATCATCTTCCCAAGTGGAATATTCAGCCAGTAGTTTCCTCCATTTAATGAGATACTCTGAAATCGATCTATTCCTCAACCAACGAATTCTTGTGTCAGTGATGGCTTCAGTCTCCAATATGATTTTTCCTTCCTCGTCAAGTTCTGGAAATATAGTTTGAACTAGGATCTTGTCACCTATAACCTTATTTAAGCATGAAACATGGAAAATTGGGTGTACTCATGAAGCTACATGCAACTCCAATTTGTATGCCATAGTACCAATCTTTTGTTGCACCTTATAAGGTCCATAGTACTTTGGTGATAATTTATTATCCTTATTGGCTTGCTTGAGGGACATCTGTTTGTATGGTTGTAGTATTAAAAACACCCAATCCCCTAATTCAAAACTTCTTTCATGATGATGTTAATCCGCTTGTTGTTTCATGCGATTTTGTGCCATGGTTAGGTTGTCCTTTAAGATTTGGAGAACTTGTTGTGATGCTCAATGTGATCTTCCAGTGCTTGAACCTTAGATTTTTATTTTAGAGAAGAAGTGATGGAAGGAGGATGGTATCCATAGAGTGCCATAAATGGTGTCATTTTTGTTGTAGTATGAAAGGAGGTGTTATACCACCATTCTGCCAAGGGTTACCGTTTGAACAATTGTGTTTGTTTATCAGAGACAAAACAACGAAGGTAGCCTTCCAGACATTTGTTCACTATCTCGGTTTGTCCATCAGATTGAGGATGATAGGATGAGCTATGAGATAATTGAGTACCCAAACAAGAAAATAACTTTGTCCAAAAATGTCCAGTGAAGATGGGATCTTTGTCACTTACAATAATCTTTGGGCTTCCATGTAGCTTTTGAACTGTATCCATGAATGCGGTGGTAATTGTACTAGATTTAAAGGGATGAGAGAGTGCAAAAAAGTGTGTGTACTTGGTGATTCTATCAACAATCACCATGATGAAACTCTTTCCTTCATACTTTGGTAACCCTATTATGAAATCCATGGAAACCTCCTCCCAACACTGACTTGGGATGGCTAATGGTTGTAAAAGACCGGGGGTCTTAATTGTTTCCACCTCATTTTTTTGGCAAACCAAACATTCTGCGACAAACCTTTGGACATCAGTTTTAAGGCCATCCCAAAAAAATTCCTTCTTGACCCTATGGTAGGTTTTCCAAAATTTCGAGTGCCCTCCCACTGGAGAGGTGCACAATTCCAATAGTACCTTTTGTTTGAGTTGGGAGTTCTTACATAAATATAAGCAATCTTTGTACCATAATGAATCATTTTTCCATGTAAATGTATGTGATGTATTGGAATCCTGTTGCAACCTTTGAATGTGAGTCCACACTTTTTTTTTATTCTTCCATTCATCCCTTGCTTCTATTGTCCAATCGGTTTGGATGATCGAGATAGCACAGAGAAAGGCCTCAACATCTTCATCCTTTCTTGAGAGTGCATCTGCCACAACATTTTTCTTCCCTTTTTTATAGACGATTTCAAAATCATAACCCNTATACGTGGGTTTTTTGTGTATAGGGAGCGTACAGTGGATAAAATTATGGAGATTTTTGGTTGAGTTGATGACAAGTTGTTGAAGACTGAAGCAGGTTCCTGATCTGCACTCTATGGGCTTAGATATATCACTGAGACACTGGTATGGTTACGTTATTGTCTTGATGGATAGCATTGCTTATTGTGTTGTGAATTCCTAGGGCATTTTTGGTATGGTTTCTATGATTTGATTTATGTTGATGGAGTGAAAAGCACTCTTATGATTTAGTACGGATATGATGGCTATAGTATGTTGATTGCTTATGCATGATTGAGTAGCATTCATATTGATTGGTTGTGGAGCATGAGTAAGCTATTGGAGAGCTTGGATGTATTGTGATTGTCTGGTGGTTAGTTTGGACAATGACAAACAGAAGAGAATGATAAATTGGTTGCAGAGGATCTGAGTTGATTTTGAAGGAAAAACCCTAATAGCTCAAAAGGTATACGCGGGCTGCAGTACTAGTTCGGAGCGTATACATAGGTTGTAGTATTGCATGGGCGTGTATACACACGGACTGTACTACTGGTAGGACGTGTACACACTCACGCTGCACTACTGACAGGTCACGTACCTATTGCAGATTGACATCTATTGAGGATTGTTGCCTCATCTAAGTTTATTTTGAGGGTGTAAGTTGAGTCTTGCATTATAGAGTTGATGCTCTTGTAGAGTTGTACTCTTGGAGATCTGTGGTATTTATTTTTCAGGTGAAAATAATGTTGGATCATGTTGTCATTGATGCCAATGGTTTGATTGATTGATGCAAATGGTTTGATTGATTGATGCCAAAGGATTGATTGATTAATGATTGATGTAATGTAATATTTATTGTCCTTGATGAGAATGCATAGATGGAGATGGATCAATGAGTTGTCATTGATATGATCATGGATCAATGAATTGTCATTAATACATGATGAAGATGGATCGATGTGGTTTCATTGATATGATGCATTGTTGGAAAA
>JZKD02S1400294.1:7478-30222 GCA_000966675.3 Picea glauca
ATTTATCAATAAAAGTTAATTTTGAGATGGTTGAATGAAAAAAATGTTTCTATAATATTAAGTTTTAAGTTTTAAGCTTGTTTATTGTTATTTATACAATATGAGTGGGTTTAACCGTTAAGAACATGTATACCATCAAGTTTCAAATCTGTCTATTTCTATTTATACAGTCTGAGTGTGCCTAATGGTTAAGAACATGTATTTCCTCCTAAAAGATTATATGTTCAAATCCAGAGGAGATTAGGGTAGGGTATGTATACCTTTGTAGACTTTACCAGTAAAATCAGAGGGGATTAGGGTAGGGTATGTATACCTTTGTAGACTTTACCAGTAAAATCAGAGGGGATTAGGGTAGGGTATGTATACCTTTGTAGACTTTACCAGTAAAATCACTAGAGGGAGGATGTCTCACACACCAATTCTGTGTCTGGCTTAACAATCCAGAAGGAGTAGGGTATGTATACCTTTGTAGACTTTACCAATAAAATCACTGAAGAGAAGATCTCATACACCAATTCTGTGTCTGACATAGTAATCGTAAAAATATATTATTATTATTCTTATGCTATTTTTTTTTTACAGATAAAACCAGTTTTTAATAACGAGTTATTGCTATTTCCTATAACGAGGAGAGAACAGTACCAGCAATGCATTATACCCAATAACGTACTCGCCACCAAGAACGCAAAAAGATCTGAAGATTCATACAACCTTTCATATATCCAGCAGCATGCCGATAAGAAGCTCCTCGAGGCAGTGTGGTTTACGATTGTTGCCAGCTCTCCGTTGGGAACTTCTCCATTAGCTCGTGACTACGTCTTGGTCTTCCCAAGTAAATGTATGAGACTGGTGTGAAGTGGTTATTCCCTTAGCCATCGAGGTTACGGTTGGCGCGATTCCCAAAATAGAAACGTCAGTATAAACCTGAAAAACTGCACCTCCATATTTTTCGACTTCAAATTATTTTTGTTACCTAACGGTCAAAAAAAAAAAATGGTAGTAGCTCGATTTTCTCCTTAAATTTTGTTACCTAACAGTCAGAAAAAAAACTGGTAATAACTCGATTTTCTCCTTAAATTTCAATTTTGTTACCCAACGGTCGAAAAAAAACTGGTAGTAACTCGATTTTCTCCTTAAATTTCAATTTTGTTACCCAACGGTCAGAAAAAAAAACTGGTAGTAACTCGATTTTCTCCTTAAATTTCGCAGAGCATCTGTTTGGATTATCCTGATATAACGGATTGGATCCAACTCGACTTTCTCCTCAAATCTCTCAGAGCATCTGTTTAGATTATCATGATATAACGGATTGGATCCAACTAATTGATGAGAGGGCACCTTGTACTCAATGAACTCTACCATGCATACTGCCACGTGATCAAGTTCCCTATAAATTTTCATCGGATCCTATTTCTATTTCAGAGTGAAAAACAAAATATTAACATTCCATGTAGTTCGATTAATTAGAAAACATCATAATGAATCTTTATCCTAATTGTTTTGAGGAATACTTAACTTCGGAGTCAATGAAAATGGTTTCCTTTAATGAAATCAAAACCTAGTTGCTCTCACATATCATGGGCCTTTTTAAAAGACTTAACGTTAAGGGGGTTAGACCATGTCAATGTACTGAAAGTAGTAAAAACCATGGTATTGGATCATCTCCTACTCTTTTGATAAATATTATTTAAAAAAAAAAAGGTTATCACTTATTCTTTCTTGGGCTATGTTTGTGGGTACACTAATGACATTGAGCACGATGCCTATGGAATCAAATCAAAATGCATTTATTTAATAAAGTCAAATCCCAATTGCTCTCATGAATAATGAACCCTTTAAAGATTTTATGTTATATGTACTTTTAATAAGAGGATTAGAGCATGTCATGTATTTGAGTAATTATTGCATATATGTAATATATCTTATTTTTTATATTAATCTACCAAAATCGTTATTAAAATTTTGAAAAAAACATATTAAATCAAAATAAAAAACTAATCAAGAAATTGAAATATAAACAACATTATCAAAGGTCAACTTTGGATAGCTAGGTAACAACATTATCAAAGGTCAACTTTGGATAGCTAGGTAAGATTCGTAGGTGCTATGATAAAAAAATAAATGAGTAAAATAAAAAGAGGTCATTTTAATTTGAATGTATATGATAAATTAAATATAAGAAATTGGAACTTTCCATTATCTATGAGAATTATGAGAATAGGTATTAAATAAAATATAAGAAATTAGACCCTTCCATTACTTATTGAAATGCACACCATAACTAGAATATAAGAAAATTTTAATTTATATCAAATTTTATAAAAAAACTTTTAGAGAAGAATCAATTTATATGATTGTTAAATAAAAGAGTCCAAATTCTATAAAAAAAAATAAAAATAAAAATTAAATTATATGATTGTTAAATAAAAGAGTCTTGTTTACTAAAACCCATAAAATCTTATCATCACTGTACAATATTTTTTAAGTTTTCATAGAAAATATTGCATCATAATAATTAGGGCTTATGTCCAATACTTTACATGTTATGAGTCTCTATATCTTAAGTCCAATATTTTACATGTTATGAGTCTCTATATCTTAAGTGAGTCTTTCTTTATGAAACATTTAGATATCCATGGGCCTATAATTAAAAGAAGCATTTTCAAGTACTAAATAAAATACAAGAAATTAAAACCTTCCATCACTTATGGGAATGCACATTATAAGTAAAAGATAAGAAAAAATCAATTTATCTCGTATACTAAATTTTATAAAAGAACATTTAGAGAAGAATCAATGTATATGATTGTTAAATATAAGGGTCTTGTTTGCTAGAATTTATAAAACCCTATCACCAACTTACAATACTATTATTATTGAAACTCTCATAAAAGATAATGCATCATAATAATTAGGATTTATGTCAAACATTTTATTTCTTATGAGTCTCTAGTATTTTAATATTAATCAAGCCAAGTTCTTCCTCATATTTAATCTCAACAACCCATTTATCTTGAGTGAATATTTCTTTATGATACACTTAGATATCCATGGGCCTATAATTAAAAGATAGCATTTTCAAGTGGAATCATGGCTTCTTTCCTTTTTAGTTCATACCAAGGGTAGTGCAGGGACTATAACGATGAGTTGGGGATTTGATTTATATTAGTTGTTAGTTGACCTCCCAACAATTCCATTTATCCAAAGTCATTTTGTACGATGAGTTGGGGATTTGATTTATATTAGTTGTTAGTTGACCTCCCAACAATTCCATTTATCCAAAGTCATTTTGTATAATTTTGATTTTCATAATTAATTTAAACAAATATTTCTATTTCTCCCCATTTCTACTAGATATGGAGTTTAAGGTGTTATTATAGGGCCGACGACGTAGCTCTCGAGACTGGGGCCGAGTATGTGTTATTTTGTTATTATATTCTTTTTCTATATTTGATAATCTAATAATCTAACAAGCAATAAATTGTATTGGTGATTTCATTATTATTGTCACTACATTTCTTGTTCTCACCATATGCCACGACGTTGCCTCTCTGCAGTGCTCGACATTTCCTATCTCCATTGTTCCATGAAGTTGCCTCTTTTTCTTGGCGGCATTGTCCTGAACTGTGTTATAAGATGGGAATTCAGATTTGGGATGGTTAGAGTGGCGATGGCTATTTCGCCTCGTTTATTTTTATATGGGACTCCATTCTACAGACACAAGTTTCCTAGAGGTAACCAAGTCAGTGGTATCGTAAGTATGGGAGAGGCTCTTCTCAATCAATCTATCCTATCCAGTAAGTGAATTTTACTAGCATAATTTTGTCTCCAGTTGGAAACAATTTTTAGCTTAGAACATGCAAGGGTAATTAGGAGCAATTCATACAAGTTTTTTATGAGCTAATGAGCTAGGTCATGACATGTATTGAATTTCTAGTGGCTTGGTCTTTGTGTTCCTTGGACAAGCGTTCAACGTCCATTCCTCTCAACTACAAAAGAAAATAGGAGTAATTAACGCACTAATTCATGTTTTAGAATTTTTTTTCAATGAAATGAAATGAAAAGGATATCAATTCAATGGTTACAACTTTTTCCAAGAGATTTTGAAACATGATACAGTTTGTATTTAATGTTTATCATAATCTTCTTCTAGATAGTTCATTTTTATTTGTAGAGGATCCCAGAGGGAAAGTTGGGATTTGTCTAAGGTCCTACATATGGAGTGGAGTGATTACAAATCAGTTAAAATAGACTAAGTGAATAAATGCACACTATTGATAATTATTGATTAAATACCTTGCAAAAACTTCAGTGTAGGAATGAAAACCTATGTGCACACATAGTGATCCAAAAAGGATTCAGAGAAGGCTAAAAATAACTCAGAACTCACAGAGGCATCTCAGAACACTCAGAATGGCTCCGACAGACAGAGAAAGGGAAAAAATTCAAAGTTCCCAAAACTCAGTAAAAATGGCATGATCGTGAAGAGAGGGTCGCAATATTTCTAACTCTGCAAACAAATCATCAAATGGGGTTACGGTTTGAAGGATATTCACGGTCAAAGTTGTGGTCAATGAGGGCCAGTCAAGAGGGGACACATCATTGTCCATACTACTGACGTCAGTAGCTGATGTGGCAGGATGACGTCATCGTATGAGATGATGACGTTAGCATGCCATGTGGTAGCACAAGAGGCTACCACGTGTCACCCGCCAGTGGACTTTTCAAGGGTCCATATGGACCAATAGAAAAGTGTCACGTGACACCCCTAGGAGATGCCAGGGAGCACCACGTGTCAGTACAACAATGACAAGGCGAGCCACGTCAGCATACAAGTGGGAGTATCAGTAGGTGCCACGTGGCCCAATCATGGGGTGACACGTGGCATTCTGAGAATGCCCAATGTTGGATCGTAACCGATTTTAGTTTTAAAAAAGAAATGGCGGGTCTGCCAAATCTGGTGGACCACACCAATTTTGTATGGTCGTTGGCGGAGCTTCTAGTGGGTCACTAAATATAGCAGGGTATAAACAATACAACATATATATATATTGACCACTACCAAAAATGGAGTCCAATGGGTTCGACCCCGGAACCTCCGGCTAGTACAACGCCTTCAGAACTCCGCCCTAACCAACGCGCCAAGAGGCGTTGCTTAGTATATCCACCACTTCCATTATTAAAAAATGAAAATCCTCTCAGAGACTAGGAGAGGGGGCACGACCGTACTATACAATCTGTGGTATGGATTTCGAGATGATTGCCTTTATAATTGCAGGTACATAGGCCACGAAATCCAAGACAAAATTCCTCTTGGGCCCGAGAGTGCCAGAGTTTGATTGGAGCGTGGAGACAGTCATTTTTGGGTAATTCAACGCCACGAATCTGATGGTGATGTTTGTTTTCGGATCTGAGAATCATTTATGCAGTTTGATTTCAGAATGAGGTATATTCATGTATTTGCCAAATTCTTTTGCTGAGTTAATGAAAAAGCCTACCCATTTGAGAGAAAGACCCTGAGACATAGTCCACCAGGAACAAACTCCGTTATCAAACTTTTGTGTTTAGATATGATGCTTATGTCTCTTAATTTTTAAGTTTTCCCTTCTTTATTGGTGCACTTTAATTTATGATCATTTAATACAATTCTTTATAAGTCACGATGAAAAGATCTTGGATCATGTTAGTATTAGAGAAGTCATCTTTGAATTGAATTGTTGAGTGTGAATTCTTACTAGAGACAATTATAAATAGGGTGAAGGAACTCTAAATACATTCAATCCCGAAGTTGGTCCTGTATCTAGAAGGAAGAAAATGGCAGAAGAGGACAAGCGTGATGAACATGCGAAAAACTTTCACATGGTCTTTTATTGCATGTCAGAAATGATCGAGCGAATGTATGGAGATTATGATAAGAGGATGAAGAAGAAAGGGAAGAAAAATGAATCACATGTAGATGATGATGCTTCGGTAAACCAAAGGGCTGGAGGTGATCCTCCTGAGCCTCCATCTTCACCTTCAAGTTCTAGTTCTTCTTCCTCTGAGAATTATCATCATTCTCATCATTCCAACCATAAAGCCTCTTTTAAGAAACCATTATTAAAGCTTTATTTAAAATTTGATTTACCTATGTTTAATGGATATGTTAATCCTGAAAAGATAGATAATTGGATCGGACATGTTGAAGTGTCTTGTCATGTCCATCATATTGATAAAGAGGAAGTTAAAGTGAAACTGGCTTCTCGTCGGTTGGAAGGCACCGCTCTCATATGGTGGGAGAGAAAGCTTCGAGACAAAAGTAAGTGTGGTAAGCTTATTTCCTCATGGTCAAAATTTAAGTCAGCGATAAGGAATCAATTTTATCCATTAGGGTATTTACATAAAGGCTAAAGAAATGATGGAATGGAAAACCTTAAGGAAAAGTAAAAGACAAACTGTACAAAGTTTCACAGAAGAATTTAGGAATAAAACTCTTGGATTGAACATTCCTTTAGATTCTTATGAGACTTTAATGAAGTATATTGGAAGACTTCACAGTTATATTCGACATACTTTGCTCTTTTTTAACCCCACTAGTCTTGATGAAGTTTGTGTGCAAGCCACTCACCTCGAAAATAGGGGGAAACATGTTCAAGAAGATCCCACAAAGAAACCTTCCAATTTCCCACAAAAGACTTTTAAGAAGTTTAAAAGGAAGGACAAGAAGACCGCTACAGTGAAGAGAGAAGGAGGAAAACCATATTGCACTCATTGCAAGAAGAGCAGTCACGATGAATAACACTGTTGGAAACTGCATCCGGAAAAGAAACTGAAACAATTATGTGGAAAGGAGAAGACAAATACCGTTGCTACGGTACAACAAGGTCTTGGTTCCGATTTAGGAGATGAAGGAAAGATCATAGCGGTTGGAGTACAAGGTAAATATTATCTTCATGCTAGTTCTAGTTCCAATGATGAATATCATGTTGATGAACGAAAGAGTAATGAGTTATTTCACATAAGAGTTGTATCTAAACATACTAAGATAGATACATTATTTGATTCGGGTTCCCAAGTAAACTTAATATCTGAAGTACTTGTCAAGAAAATGGATCTTGAAATGAAACCACATCTGAAACCTTATCCTCTTGGTTGGGTATGTGACAAAGCAAAAATTAATGTCACCAAACAATGCAGGATCGAGTTTTTTATTGCTTCAAAATTTATTGATGAAGTTTATTTGGATGTTGTACCACTTGATATATGTGGCATAGTGTTTGGAAGTCATTATCTGTATGATAGAAAAGAAGTCTTCTTTCGACATGAGAACAAATACCACCTTACTAAGGGGGGAGTGGAATATATTGTTAGAGCTCACAGGATGAGGGTAAATACAACACTTGTTAGTGCAGGGAAAATGAAAAGACTCATAAACACTAATAAGATATATGTACTCATGGTCATCAGAGAGAAAGATGTTAGGAAATCTGACTCTTTCCAAGGGTGCGATAAATCTCATAAAAAGGAATTAATTGATATTGTTTCTAATTATGATGACATTTTTCAGGAACTAGATGGATTACCTCTTAAGAGGGAAATCCAACATGAGATACATCTTTAGCAGGATTCCCCTCTACCTAATGTGGGCATGTACAAGATGTCGGTTGTGGAGATGACAAAGATCAAGAAGCAGGTATAGGGCTTGTTGGATCAAGGGTTCATCAGGCCCAATTCATCTCCTTGTGGTTCTCTGATCGTGATGGTGCCAAAGAAATATGACACATGGAAAATGTGTGCCGATTACTGGGCCTTAAATAAAATCACGGTGAAAAATAGATACCCTCTTCCTCGCATAGATGATTTACTTGATCAATTGAAGAATGTTGTCTATTTCACTAAGTTGGATTTGCGTAGTGGATATCATCAGATCAGAGTCACAGAACAGGATGCATGGAAAATTGCCTTTAAAACCAAACAGGGATTGTTTGAGTGGTTGGTTATGTCGTTTGGGATTTGTAATGCTCCGACAACTTTCATGTGTGTGATGAATGATGTATTCATGCCTTTCATAGATGACTTTGTGATTGTATATTTAGATGACATTCTTGTTTTTAGCGGGACATGGGATGAGCATGTGAGGCATGGAAATCAAGTATTAGATACTTTGCAAAGGGAAAAGATGTATGAAATTTTTTCTAAATGTGAATTTGGCAAGACTGCACTTGTATACTTAGGTCATATTGTAGGAGGAGGACAATTGAAAATTGATCCTTCCAAATTTGATGTAATTGTAAATTGGCTTGAACCAAAAAGTGTAACCGAAGTTCGAAGCTTCTTAGGCGCATTCCAGTATTGGAGGAGATTCATTCCCAAATTCTCCTTCATAGCAGCTCCTCTGCATGCCTTAACCAGTGTGAAGAACACTTTTCAGTGGGAAGGAAAACAACAAAAATCTTTCGACACTTTGAAAGGGAAGATCAGTATTGCACCAGTACTAGCACTATCGAATCTTCAACAAACTTTTGAGATCGAGACAGATGCCAGTGGATATTCCATGGGTGCAGTACTAATGCAATATCGTAAGCCTATCTGTTACCACTTTGAAACTTGTAACCAGGCTGTTGTTAACTATCCTACATATGATAAAGAGTTGTATGCATTAGTCCAGAGTGTAAACAAATGAAAGCATTACTTGTTAGGGAAGGAAACCATTATACATATAGATCATTAACCCTTACAGTATCTTCAATCATAGACCAAATTGCAACAATCTCGACACTACAGGTGGATGGGGTTTCTACAACAGTTTCACTTGGTAATCAAGTAAAAAAAGGATACAACTAATAAGGTAGCTGATATGCTTTCTAGACCTCCTATTGTTGCTTCTATTATTTTGAATAATGCTTATTTATCTCATGATAGCTATATAGAACAATATTCCATCGATGAATATTTCAAAGAAGTATATATGAAGCTAACCCTTGGTGCACAGGTAGAGAACTATTGTCTACAGGGAAAGTTACTTTACCATCTTGGAAAGCTATGCATTCCTACAAGTGAACGAGTCCATGTAATATGAGAAGCTCATACTTCTCTTGTGTCTGGGAATTTTGGGGTAGGGAAAACTATGGCTCATTTGCATAGGTTTTGTTACTAGCCTTAAATGAAAGCAATTGTAACTAAATATGTAAAGGGGTATGTGATGTGTTCTACCTGTAATCCCACTAATAGAAAACTACGACTATACTCACGACTTCCTGTTCCATCCCATCCATGGGAAAGTATATCCATGGATTTTGTAGGGGGTTTACCCATGACCAAAGGGGGTCATGATTATTTGTATGTTGTAGTGGATAGGTTCAACAAGATGTGTATCTTGATGCCTTGTAAAAATAAGATCACTGTTGAGAAGATTGCTAATCTCTTCTTTCAGCATGTTTGGGTTCACTTTGGATTACCCACATCTATCCTCTTGGATCGAGATACTCGATTCATTGGGGACTTTTGGACTAGCTTGTGGAGAATGATGGACACAAAATTGAAGAGGAGCACTACTTTCCATCTACAGAACGCCGGAAAGATAGAGGTGGTAAACCGAACATTGGTACTTTTTGTTCGAGGCTACTACAACAAGTGTCCCAGGGTATGGGATGAACAGATACCCTATGTACAACATGCGTAAAACCAAGATTTACATTAATCCACTTAGAGTTCACCTTTTGAGACATGTTTTTGGTATCTACCAAAGGTTCCTTTGGACTTGATATACGAGAGAGATGTCGATGTAAATGAAGATAGAACAGAAGACAGAGCCTGCAAGTTCATCCAAAGGATTCAACAGATACACCAGGCAGTCAAGGAACAATTGGAGAAAAATCAAGCCCAATATAAATCTCGGCATGACAAGCACAGGGATGATCATCAGTTCCAGGTTGGAGACCGGGAATGGCTTCACATCAGCAAGGAGAGATTGAAGGGTGAAGGAAAGAAACTCAAGCCCATTCTTTACGGACCCTTCACTATCTTAGAGAAAAGAGGTACCAATTATTTTCGTATGGATCTTCCACCTTATACGTAGATTTACTCAGTTGTGAACATTGAGAACTTGAAACCTTTTGAGCCTCCCATGGTCATGGATCAAGATGAGGAAGTTTCAACCATCACTTGATGAGTTTTCACCTGAGTACTTGGATGAGCTACAAGAATATATCATCCTGGACAGGATGACGAGGACTTCACACAGGGGCGATGTTTATTATCTTTGAGTAGGCTTAAAAGGCACCCATCCAAGAAAATCAAAGTGGATCGAAAAGGACAAACTGAGGGGACTCTTCCCTCACTTACTAGTTGATTCATGAAAGATTTTGGTGGTCCAAAAATTTCCTAGTGGGAAGTATTGATCCAAAAAGGATCCAGAGAAGTCTAAGAATAATTCAAAACTCACAAAGGTAGCTCATAATGCTTAGAATGGCTCCAACAGATAGAGAAAGGGAAAAAATTCAAAGTTCCCAAAACTCAGTAAAAATGGCAGGATCACAAAGAGCGCATCACAAGATTTATAACGACACAAAAGACTCGTCAAACGAAGTTACGGTTTGAAATATATTCACGATCAAAGTTGCAGTCAACTAGGACCAGTTAGCAGGGGACACATCATCGTCCGTACTATTGATGTCAACATGACATAAGAAACTGATGTGGCAGGGTGACATCATCGTATGGGATGCTGATGCCAGCATGCCATGTGGCAGCACCAGAGGATTCCACATGTCACGCACCAATGGGATTTTCAGGGGTCCATATGAACCAATAGAAAAGTGCCATGTGGCACCCCTAGAAGACGCCATGTGGCACCACCCAAAGAGCGCCACATGTTAGTACGATAGTGACAGGGCAAGCCACGTTAGCATACAAGTGGGAATATCAGCAGGCACCACGTGGCTGAATCATGTGGCGACACTTGGAATCCTGAGAATGCCCAATGTTGGCCCGTAAATGATTTTAGTTTTAAAAAATAAATGGCGGGTCTGCCAAATTTGGCGGACCACGCCAATTCTGAATGGTCATTGGCAGAGCTTCTAGTGGGCCACCAAATATAGTGGCGTACAAACAATACAACATACATATATTAACCACTACCAAAAATGGAGTCCAGCGGGTTTGACCCCGGAACCTCTGGCTAGTACAACGCCTTCAGAACTCTGCCCTAACCAACGCGCCATGAGGTGTTTCTTGGTATATCCACCACTGCCATTATTTAAAAATACAAATATTCCCAGATCCGAGGAGAGGGGGAGTGATTGTACTATACAATATGTGGCATAGATTTCGAGACGAATGCTATCATAATTGTAGGTATAGAGGGCACAAAAACCGAGACAAAATTCTTCTTGGGCCTGGGAGTTCCAGTGTCGGATAAGAGCATGGAGACAACCATTTTTGGGTAATTCGACACCACGAATCCAATGGTGATGTTTTTTTTCTGATCTGATCATTATTTCTGCAACTTGATTTCAGAATGAGGTATATTCATGTATTTGCCAAATTCTTTTGCTGAGTTAATGAAAGAGCCTAACCATTTGAGAGCAGGACCCGGAGATGTAGTTCACGAGGGATGAAATCCATTATCAATATTTTGTGTTCACATGTGATGCTCATGTATCTTAATTTTTAAGTTTTCCCTTCTTTATTGGTGCACTTTAATTTATGCTCATTTAATACAATTCTTTATAAGTCACGATGAAACAATCCCGGATCACATAGAGAGACTATGTGGACACATAGAGAGATGCATATTTCAATGATGAGTAAGGATAAAAATGTCAATGAGAGGATATTGAATTGAAAAATATAGTGTTACACTTCAACACTCACCTAAATAATTTCTAACACAAAATGTTGTAGCAAAACAACCAGTGAATTATAAGGAGCATTGAAATATAAATGTATAAATCTTAGTCTTTGTTGCACATAAATAGATCATATTTTTTCAATATTTTTTAAAAATTTTGGTTATAAATTGAGAAGAATGGTTAAAATTGTATATATTAGTTGAAATTGTACAAGTCTAGTTGTTGATATTTCACAGTGTACGATACATAAATGGTAAATTATAACAAATGGAGCATATTTTTCTAACTATTTTTACCCAAATCGTTGAAGTCTTGTGCTAGTCAACAACAATTTCATCCATCTCATAACAAAAGGTTGAGCATATTTTTCTCTCTAAATATGAAAAACAATGTGTGGAAATACTATGAGATGTTATTTTACAGAGTTCTTAGATCCAGAGTCAGAGAACATGAATACATAACAAACATGGAATTTTGTTTAAGCTTATGTTGTCACCAACTCAAAATGGAAAAAAAAATAATTGAAAATAACATCAAATGCTTGGCCTATGTTTCCTCCTCTTCAAAGCCATAACTTTTATAGAAAGGACTCCAAAAGAACAATAAAGATAACCATCATTTAAGCTTCCAATATTTATAACTTGCTTGGGACATTCATAGTTGTGTCTTCACTCTTGATTTAGAATCATTGTTCTCAAACCTACAAATGATAGGTTAGATTTCAAACCATTCAAGTACTTTCTTGTCATTGTCGGGGTTGTTGGTATATTCTATCAATCATTGTTGAGGTTGTTCATATATTCTAGCAGTGGCTTTTCATTGTGTGAAATTGAATTGAATTGATTTGTAGAGGATGCCCTATTTATTCCATCTGAGGTGAGATCCAAGGTAGCCACTATGTTCCCCTTCCACTTAAGCAAATAAATAATTTTATATCGACCCCATTATCCATGCCCTAGTATATGAATTAAAAAAAGTGTTGTTTTCTTCCTTTTCCTTCCTAATTAATTTCGTACAAAAAAAAAATCAAATCACCTCATCATGGGACTCCATCATTGCTTTATTGCAAATCAAAAAGCCAAAAGGAAAGAAAAACAAAGCAGAACATAAGAGGTTGCTAAGGTTTTGGGATTCCACTACCATACTTCAAGCTTTTCTTCGAGTATGCTAAAACCCATGAGAAGAGGACGATGGAAAGAAAGAGCACAATGAGCTCATACCTATTGTCTGTAGTGGTTAGCAATGAGTTTTGAACAATGGAAACACTAGTATAGTCAATGGCTCGTGCTAGTATCACTAATACCATTAACTGATGGAACATCATGGCCTGTGACCATGATCAATATTGGGATCCAAAATAGTGAGAATAGTACTCCCACCTTTTAAAACATTTTATAGAATATGATCTTGAATAGACTTGTGAAAAATCGACCGGACTCAGCATACATCTCTCATGTTTCTAGTTGAATAGATGTAGAAATTGTTGCCATTTCTTCTTCATGCAAGAATCTTTTGTCAGTTCTTAACCCGTGACAAATGCAGTCTGACATATTTGTAAGTAAGAAGGAAATTAATTTTATTTGCAGCCACAATTTTAATTAATGAATCAAAACTAACAAAAAATCACTTTAATCCTAATTTTAACTTTACAAAAAAATTAAAAAACATGAAATATAAATCTCTTACAGGAATATTATTATTAATACAAATTAATGAACATATTCCTTCCTTCAAGTTGCGAACACCTGACTTCTCCCCAAATTGTTAGCCATTTGATGACATGTGTAATAAAAAAATTTATGATTAACATGTTACTCTTATAAAAGTGACATTATTAGTATGTATAAAACCAATGGAATTTGAATAATGAAATTAAAATAATTCAAAAACTTTAGTCATTGAAGTAATGAAAAAAAATACTTTTTTCCCTTGAAATTACGGTGACAAAAATAGAGAATCCCAATTCCTATAACAACAGTGTGTTGGTCCTATGTATGCATACTTATACTTTTTAAAAGTTTCTCTCATGACATTTATCATTATCATACATAGAAAGCTATTCGACTGAATACCACCTTAATAACAAAAAATGACCCACTCTCTCTAGATCATCGACTTACCAAATCCCACCAACTATACATATATAGTGGTATACACAAAAATCATTAGACTTTTGTCTATACACGTGACGTGGGAACTTCTGAACAACTAGTATTTGTACACAAGTTTGAAAACTTCAAAAAACTACATTAATGATAGGGAAACCCTATTATTGTCTGGAATTGCATCAAATATACTATTGATAATGTGATAATATTGTTGATAAGGGAATCCTAACAAAAACAACAAACCACTCCATACAAAAACCTAAAAAGGGGACACAGGAAAGAACTTTTTGCAGGGCATGTCTTTTGTTGTTGTTGGCAATTGCTTCATCATTATCATACCTAAGACCTACATAATAATAAAAAAATCCAAAATCCTTTCACCATTCCTCGTCAAGATTGCTAGCTTACCAAATATTACCCCCCTCTCTATTTTGTTGTATCCATGGAATGTATCATATTTTCATCCATGCGTGATGTGGAAAGATATGACCAACCATTATTGGAACCCAGGCTTGAAAACTTCAAATAAATGACATTTTCCAAACACTAATCGAGAGATAACCAAAAGAACATTCTCAGGAATCCAAACATATGTATAGTGATGATAATTTTGATAAGGACATAATATTTAGAGGATGAATTCAATCTGTTTAGCTATGTTTCAATATGGAAATATATCCAGGAACTTTAAAAGATTATGTGAAAATCATGCCTTTAGTAATGTTTGTTCGATGTCAGTGTATTGTTTCTTTTTCCTAACAAGTCTACCATCATTGTGCGAAAGAAAATGAAGACACCACACATTTTACGTGATCTTTCATACGCTTCATTAATAATATAAATACATATATAACACTATGTGCATCATTTCATTGGACAATTCATAATCTAGACAACCCACAAAAGTTGATCACAAAAGCCAAAGAACTGTTACTTCCCATTAATTTTGTACTCAGTAAAACTATGCATAAAATAAATATATATCATTAAAATATGGGAAAATCCAAATACGAGGAAGCATAAAAAAAACATATCCTTCCAACCTGAAAAATTACAGCTATCCACATTCTTATCACTCTATAATTTCTATAGGTTGTAGAAGAAAGGATAGAGGTAACCACAAAACCACTTTTGAAGTTGGGATCTAGCCCTGCCAACTTCAAAGAGGGATCTCTCTGTAAGATTTAGATATGTTTGTGTTAAGATATTAGGCTAGTTATGGAAGTTCAGGATTTGTTGTTTGTTTGAAATATTTGGCTAATTGAATGCTTAGATTACCATTGGGCTATGGGATCTATCTTTTAAAATAAGGATCTTTTTCATCTTTAATAAAGTTTCTTCACAGGGAAAGATAGTTAAAATTTTTGGATCTTGGTAAATTTAGATGAAGTGAATGGGAAGAAATGAGAAGAGTTCCATCAAGTAAAGAGAGCAGTTAAGAATTACTTTTACTTAATTTCAATTGAAAAACATAGATATCATTCAAAGTCAGAAACAAAGTATTTTGAAAAAAATATTGTTCTTAAGCCTTCTTTTGAATAATAAGAATTAGAAACACATAAAATGATGACAGAGAATGAAAAACATAAACAAATAGAGATGCACATCACCAATAGTCTGACATGAGAATCCTGTGAAAGAGTCTTTTTTTTATTACTAGTTTATCCTCTTAAGTTATACACAGTAGCTTTCTTCGATGCAAAAATCAACCCTCAATACTTTGAAAGGAGAAGTATTTATACAATTATTTACCAAGATCCGGTCATAGATGATCAGGATGTAATTTAGGAATATCTAAACTAACTGTATCTTTGATTACAAAAATTTAGGAATCTTTTAGATCCGCTCAGATTTCTGGTGTTGATTTGGTGGAAGTTGTTGATGACTTGTATCTTTGACTTTGCTTAGTTGTTTGTGTTTGTTGGCTGAAACATCGAACTCATATTTATTCAAGTAACTCACATAGCTTGTCCCACCTCTTTTTACTTTGGATTGATATCTTGAGTAATTTTCTATAAATTTCATCCATCTCTGTATACCTAGCAAAAGTAGGATTAGTAATGAAAATATGTTTGATTTCATGTTGAATGCTCAAGTCAAACTGTAATGTTTCAAGGAATGATTTCCCAGTGATGCTTCCTTGTATTCCTACAAACTTTGAATTATCCTTTGCAATTGTCTTCAATTTCTGGTTGTAATCAGGTAAGGTGATCAACTTGTCATTTAGCACTAACAAACCAGGAATCCCTTTCTTGTGTAGCACATCAAACTTGCTGAAGAACCTTTGCACACCTATGTCCATAACCTAATATTTTTCTTCCATTTGCAACATGAGGCCTTTCTTGGTCAGAACCTTTTTTATTTCTAGGATAGTTTCGGTTCTGTCCTCTATCTCCAGCTCTTCTAACTCTTGTTTTCTTTTAGAGTTTAGAAACCTGATGAGCTATGTGGCTTCTATTGGATTTTCTCCCAATTGTTCTTTTATAATTTCAATGGCTCCTCTAGCTTTCTGGATCAATTCATGCTGCTAAAAAATGATCTGTATAGAGGGCCAAATATCTGTCATGGATTTATTGATGTTTATCCATATGTTTTCCTTAGCTTGGGCTAAGGTATTTTCCATAGTTGTTTCTTTCCCTAATTGTTGCAGTTGTTGGCTGAGTCTCTGAGATTTGTGCATTTTTGCCTGATGAGAAGCCTAGAACATTTCTTTTAGTTCCTATAATATCTTTACCTCTTTCTGTAGCTTTTTAATTTATGCTCCTTGTATGGACATATCCTCCATAGATTTCACTAGTTTATGAGAAGCATCTGAAGTTTGTGCTGGGATTATTGTTGATGTAGAAACTTTTGTTGTTTTTATCCCTGCCAGGGGCACTGCATCTAATGGAACCATGGCCAACTATACATTATGCTATTTTTCTTTGATCACCTTGTCCATCTCTGCTTCCATTTCCCTAATCTATGCATTTTGTTCCATGATCAATTTGAACATCTCTTTTTTTTGGATTTATGTTTCAGCTACTTCTTGTAGTTTGTGAATCCTCTATTTCTGGAAGCTTCAACTATTTCTTGAGTGATGCTATATCAACATTATTATTATTTATCAACTCTTATGTTTCTTTGACATTATTTGGGTCATATCCAATCTTAAGAACTAATTCTTTGAATGATTTTATCTTATTATCCTTGGCCAAAGAAGAAATCTTCTCAATATTTAATTGGGATTGGATATTGGTCAATGATATCTACAATTTAGAAGTTGTCATTGGGGTTTTTGTTAGGGTTGAAAAGATCATCTCCCATGCTTGTCTGTGCATATCCATCTGGTCAACAATATGGACATCCTTTATATCAAACTCAAAAGAAGTCTTCTTGTAATATGATGTTGTCTTTGGATATGGGACTTGTGCCTATAAGAATGTCATTTACATTCTTCCCTTCTCTGTGTTAAAAGATGAAAACAATCTGTGCTAAGAAGTAGAGGTATGTTTCCAAAACCGAGTATAAGTGCTGGTATTAAGAATCTCATTCCTTTGTTTAATTTCCTTATACTTGTCAAAAATATTTGACTTTGTCCTTGAATTGATTCAACTGTCACAGTTGTGTCTGGATTTGTTTGAGAGGATGGTGATGATGGAGAACCTACAAATAAACTGTCTGATTGGGTTGAAGAATGTGGTCCTTTCAAAACTATTGTAGACTACATTTCTCCCTCTTTAAGAAAATTTGTTGTGTGACTGGTTTTAGTCCTCTTTCTATATACTTGAAAATATTCAGCTTATACCTATGTGACTGAAGGAGAAACTTCCTTCCTTGATCTTGTCTATGCTTTCTTTTGAGGTGTAGTGGTCTATGAAGTGATTATAGAGATAGGATACTCCTCTTCTTCTTGCAATGTGTTTTCTTCCCATTTATCCTAGTTCATATATCTTTCAACCTCTGGCCTTTGTGTGTGCACATAGGGAGTGGTCTTTTGTTTGGTCCTCGACTAAAAAATGAAGCCAAATGGGTCATATGACCAAATAAAATTAAGAGGAAACTTCATTTCTCTCAAGAGGTTGTATGTTTCTTCACCAAATGCTCTTATGTTCCAGATTAATTATCTGATATGAGTTTTGATTCTGAATTTGGATTTCTTCTTGGCCATTACAAAATGAATTTCATCTGAATTTATCATCTTCATTGGGAGGTATTTAGGAAATTTTTAAGGCAACAACTCACATCCATACACCCTGATTTATGTATAGTTCTGGTATAAATACCAGTCACCTGTCTTGGCTTTGATCAGTTAGGTGCAAAACCTTTTGAATTTCTTCACTAGCCCTGGGTTTTGTGTTGCTTCTCAATAAACAAGTATCTGGATGGATGAATTGTTCAATGAAATCCTTGAAGCTGTATTATGTTGAGTTCTTTCTCACTAATGAGGTCCAAAATATGACTGACTGTGGGCTTCCTTGTTCATTTAGCTTTTGGAGAGAGAAAGGAAACATGTCTACATGATAAAATAGGAGCATATAAACCAACATTGAAGAATATTTGAACATTTCTTCAGTTAGAAACTTAAGGATTTGTTCATGAATGTTGTTAGCCAAAAATTTGTTGAAATTGAACTTCACAGTAACCTTTTCTTTTGTAGAAAAAATCGACAGAAAACCTAAATAGGTTCATCTACCCATTCATCAGAATAGTAACCTAACAGATATGAGAGCATGGATATAATCTGGTTAGCTTCGTCTATGGAAATGGAAGAGGGGTATGGTGGATTTGTCTTAGGAAATTGGGCATCTTCAAGGAGGAAAATCATAAAAATCAGGGCTCTCTGGGATAGGTTAATTTCTGGTACAATTCATTTAAGGCTTCGATAGAGAAAGGGGTCGTGGAATCATTTTTAGGGATCTGTAGCATTTGATCAATTGTCTCAAGGGTAATTGTGAATATGATTTCACCAGTGGGAGAAACAATGGCTCTTTGTCCTAGAAAATAATTGGCTTGGCATCTGAGGAAAAATTCAAGGAAAGGATAAGCCTGAGGAAACATGTAAAGGGGAAAATAGGATTCCCAGAGTCCAATTTCATCGCTTTGGTCGAGGAAGATTTCTTTCATCTAAGAGTGTAATTCGAAGAAATTGAATTCACACCTCGGCTTTGCAACCTTTTAGTCTTTGTTTTCTAGAGGAATGTGGTGCAGGTTGATGGGAGGGGGAATCACTGGGTTTTTAGAGGTGTCGATAGGCTTGGCCTTGGGAGCCGTAATTGACAAAATCAATAGTAAAAGGATGGAAACACTGTAATTACCAGAATAAAAATCTCTTGTTGACGGTGAGAGATGGCAGTGGTAGTTTGGCATCTTAGCTCAGCACGGTCTTCACGGGATCTTAGTCAACAAACAATGTAACATGATGAAAACATGGGGTTTTAATACGCGCAGGGATATGTTTTATGACATGGGGCCATTACGATACAACTAACGATCATGGGGATGGGTTTAATTGGCTAACGGGTATGTTGTGTGGGACAGGTGTCATGTAGGTAGAGTGTAGTAACAACGGGGAAAATGAATGGTATTTGGATTAGGTTAGGAAGATTTCAGAGGGGAGGGTGGTCGGTCGTATATGGAAATAGGAGGAGGGGTGCAAAACACTAAAGAGGCTCCACGTTATGGGGGAACAGAGCAAGGAAAACCACTTTTTGGATCCCCCCCCCCCCCCCCCCCCTCCACTGATAAAGGTAGATAGGTTGGGGGGGGGAAGTGATGGAGGGTCATCGATCGGGTATGGGATGGTGTCACTGAGGAGGATTTTCACGAAACTTATGCGCTACAAGACAAAATGTCTTTTCAACTTCTGAACTTTAGATAAAAATACATATGTCAAAAATCCAAAGTTAGCCTTTTGAAATCTTTGGATTCTAATTTATTTTTCCTATGCTAAACTAACCAATTTTTATCAACTTAGGGTATATTTTAATGTGAAAACCCCTTTCAATTTTCTCTGAAAGGAAAATTAACCTAACCTATCTCCTATATTATGCATCTAACTCATTAATCCAACTTAAACAATTGGATTAATTTATTCCTCTACCTAACTACTTTATCCAAGATTAGACAGTTTGGCTAAAATTATTCTCTAACCTAACAACAACAATTTAAAAAATGTTTGATCATGATTAGAATGTATGATTCAAACTTATTTTTCTTTTCATGGGGTTTTATTATTTTTCTCTTTTTCTCTTTTTATTTTATTTTATTTTTTCCTTCTTTTTTTTTTCTTTTATACCCTCTTTTTGTTTTCATTATTTTTTATCTTTTTTCTTTTTCTTTTAGAAATCATTTTGTTGAGTCTCCATTTTGACACTTCTAACACCCTATATTACCTTGTATATGAACTTATTTTACCTATGATATGAGTATATACTTAACTGTTTCCTCCATAAATACACATGATGACCTTATCCATATACATAAAGAGGTAACTTATGATTAAGGCCGCATGATTTGTTTAGTTTTCTTGAGTTAATTCGATTAAAAGTTTAATTTTGTATCATCGTAATTGTGTGACTCTTAAGCAACATTATTTCGGTGCCTCACTATTCTGGTACTCCAATTGTGGTGTGATCCGGTACCAAGCCTATTCTAGTACCCAAAATCTCCACCTATTTCAGTACTATCCGCTCAACATTATTCTGGTACCTGCACAGCATGGCACCCGGTACCAGCACACTCTGCGCTATTCTGGTACCAATTCTTGCACCTAATCCGGTACTTAGGGTGGTGACTGCATTTATCTGGTACCAAACCCATGTTTCCAGAATTCACCTGTTGAATGAGTACGTTGATGGAGATTCCAAGAAGTCAGTTGGATCGAAGTTTCTCAAGCAGTCTTCGAGATCACGATAGACATCATCACTCATGCACTTTGTGTCATGAGGATGAAGTCCATCCCTAGAGATTCAATGTGAAAAACCAATTGTAATATTTTAAAAACTATTTTATACTTATCCTTAGATCTTGATAGTATCGACTCACCTTCTGTTGGGTATGTGTTATATTCTTTGCACGAGTAGTAGTGTCTGAGCATCTACACTGGGCGCAGAGGGTGGTTAGAGGGGGGGTACAGCACCCCCAAATTTTTTTTTTCGGGACGACAAATTTTCGGGACGACATATTATCGGGGCGACATATTTCTGGGACGACATATTTCCAGGACCACATGATATTTAGGTGGTTTTTTTGGCACATGGTTTTTTGCCTATGGTTTTCTATTTCCGGTTAAGGAATTAGGGTTTTGGACTAATCCAGGTCATTGAGTTAGGGTTTTGGATGCCGTTGTCTCCTATATGTATATTGTATTGTAAACAATGTAACACAATGTATGAATATAATATATGTTGGTTTTCCCGATTTGGGTTTCCAGGTGAAAAATCTCTGTGTAATGTTTGTATTTGCCATTGTATATTTTCTGTTCTTTTCTGAATATCAGTTTGCAGTAGATATTGTACAAGGTTAGAATTTACACCTTCTTTATAAGTGATGATGTATAGGCAATATAATAAGAGGGATGTAATGAAGAAAGTAGAAAGAACAGAATGATACATGTTGTCATAATGTACGAGATGATGAACTGATGATTTAGTTTACAAGTTGAAGGAATACAAATGATCTGTTGTGCAATTCCTGAGTATGATTAGAACATTTTAGTTTGTTATCTTTTAGAGGTACCTTGTTGGTTCGACAAGGGCCCACTGCCCCAACCAAGGTAAACCTCCATGTACATGCTTTTTGTGATTTTGTGAACATTTAACAATTGTATGTGTTGTCAATGATTTCAAATACATTTTAAAGTTCAACCTTGAAGCATTTGCTTCTGAATCAGTGTGAGTAAATAGATATTGGACAGAATAGATAGTTTCCTTTTCTACTTTTGTAGGTTGAGATTTAATTGACAAGAATCTGATGTGTGGAATTTCTAAGCAAAGAAAGTGTTATTTTGAGTTTGCAAGTGTGGTGTTCTTAGTGGTACAAGAACCATAGGAATTTATCTCTTATCTTCATGTTCCATAATGAAGTCTCTCAGTCATGTTGGTTGCTTCCTGTACTAAAGAAGGTTTGATTAAATAGAATAGAGTTGGGATTGATTTATTTTAAAGAGTGACTAAAGTTGATTGTTAATAATTGTTTTCGATTTCTACAGGGAACAAGATCTTAAGTTCATCTCTCCATTTCATAATCCTAGAATGAACAAATTTGTCACCTAAGAAAGAACCTTTCGATTGGATGTTTGTTTAAGAAGCTTTTTTATCAATTTTCTCTTCTAAGTTTAAAGTTGTGTGAAGCATTTATAAATCCTAGAAACATAATATTATGTTATTAATTATTTCTTTCTTAATCTAGATACAACAGACATAGGTAGGTTACCTATTCTCGACACATATAGTGTAACATCTATTTTGATTACGAATCCAAGATTGACATATAAATGAGTGTAATATATTGAACATATTTATAAACCAACATTTTGGCACCATTGTCAGGGTGTTGTAAATAATAATAGGTAGCATTTTGAATTTTTCTAATTGGTTTGATGAGTTTGGATTGGATTTAAGGACAATATGAGGGAGGAGAGAAGACTATAAGATGAGAAGTAAGAACATGCACATCCACTTTGGTGGGGTTGCTCCAAAGTCAGGTTGTCCTCTTACTTTTGATAGTTAGAAGTTTGCTTTTTTGTATTGGAATTATTTTATGAATAGGTATAGGGATAATAAAGGTAGATTTATTTCTTCCAAAATTTTAGAAAAATTAGAA
>JZKD02S1400294.1:30248-42385 GCA_000966675.3 Picea glauca
ACTAATTCATCTAAAATTCATGCAGGAAAAATTCTCAGAGGAGAAATTTCAAAGGAAGTAATTGAAACAATAGCCAAAGGCACTAAATCTGAAGCCACTTTTAGGTCGAAATCATAATAAAACAAGCAAGAGAGAAAGCACTGGCGACCCCATCAGAAGGAGGAGATGGAAAAGAAACAGAGGTAGTGATAGAGGAAGTTGCATCTGCCATTGGGGAACCACACAAGGCATTGGAATAGTTAGATATACCAAACAACCCAGTGGTTGAACCATCACTTAGTGGAGAGACATCACCACCACCCTACAAACTATTTGGAGATATGGAAGAAGAGGAAGGAAATGCAACCAATGAAACAAAGACATTCGGATTCCCAATACTAGACATGTCCAGAGACGTTGCTATGAAGAATATTCCATTGTCCTCCTACAGAAGATCCTGATTCATTTTTGTTTGAATTTGATATACTATGTAGAAGTTATAATTACATTGATAATTCACAAAAATTAAAACTCTTTCCAGCTACACTAAAAGATTCAACACTAAGGTGGTTTATGAGCCTAGGAGAACAAACTATCTTATCTTGGGATGGTATGAAGGAGCCCTTCCTCCAAAAATATCAAGATTACTATAGACCTAGGGATTCTAGGAATGACATATTTAAAATGAATCAATCTGAGGAAGAGAGCTTGGAAGATTACCTAGAGAGGTTCCTATACAACTACCAAAAGACTAAGAAATTTTCCTTAGACACAACCACAGTTAGGACTATCTTCCTAAAGGGTGTGAGGGATGATTGCATTGAAGTATTAAACCTCATGAGTTCTAGATATGTGTACCAAAATCCATTTGCAGACATAGAAAAGTATTGTAAAAGATACTCCCGCGATCAAGCCAAAACTTGAAAAAGTGTAAGGGATCCTACAAACAAAATTGTTAAACCCACATTAGGAGGTGTTACTAGGATTGAATTGGGGAATCTACTAGAAAAATTCAAAACAGACATCCTAAACACCATCATTTCCCAAATTGATACCATCAAAATTAAAAGGAAACAAGAAGAAGAGAATGATGCTTTGGCAATTTTTTGCCATCGGTGTAGGAAAAATCATCCTGAAAAGGAATTCCCCCCTAATGTTATTCAAATCTATGGCCTCTGTATAGGGGATCACCCTACCAATGAGTTCCCTTATTTACCTGGACTTAAAGACATTTTCAAGGGAGGAGGATAACCTTATGAAACATCCTACCTCCCTAAGAGGCCATGGAGACAACAAAATCCCAATATGTTTGCAGACCCTACTACACAATATTCACAACATCAATGGGTACCTCCCATGTCTTATCCTTAATGGTCACCACAACATCCACAAATCCAACTTGGGAAACAAGGATGGAGAGGGCCTGCATATGGGAATGCTACCTTTCAACCAAAAACATTTCCCACCTACCCACAATACCCTTCTAATATTTCTCAGTTACTCCTAGGATTTAATCCTCCTTCTCTTCCTCCACTGCGACAACTACAACAACAACTTTCACTACCTATGAATCCAAATCTGCAGCAACAAGTGCAAGTTGTAACTATTCAAAACTCTCCACGGCCTACCCCTATTCCTGCACTACCCATCCCTAATCCAAATAATAGACCTACACAACCTGTACAAAACCTTGAAGTACAAACCTTCCCTACATATGTGATAACCCCTACTCTATTCAATGGAATTGAATTAAGATCAGGGAGGGTTGTAAATAAAACAAATCCTACTATGGTTATTCAAGAAGAAGAACAAGTAGACAATCACGCAGTTCAAGAAGAAGAACAAATAGATATTTAAACAGTTCAAAGAGAAGAAAATATGGATAATCAATTAAATGAACAAAGAAACACCCCTGTGCAACAAGAAACTCCTCCTCACAATTCTCATGCAACAAAAACACCTTAGAAAATGAAACCTCCTCCTTATGCAGAAAGGTTACTTGTGAAGAAATCTGAGGAACCTCTAGGACATAATCTAGAGACTGAGCTTAGAAATATATGTGTAAATATTCCCCTACTTCAGGCCATCATTAGGGATATACCTATTTATGCTAAAATTGTAATGGATCTTTGCATTAAATATCCAGGGAGGAAGAGGAAGGAACCTTCTGTCATACAGGTGGTTGGATAGTTGTCAGATTTTATAACATAAATGCCATCCAAATATAGTAATCCAGGAAACCCAGTGGTAACCATAGAATTTAACAGTGTTTCTTTGCCAAACGCACTTATTGATCTAGGGGCAGAAATAAATGTTATGTCAGTTCACACTATGAAAACGATGCAACTAAATCACCTAAGACCAACACAAAATTTGTTGGAGCTTGCAGACAAATCAGTCATCATCCCAACAGGAAGTTTATATGATATAACAATTACCTTGGATTCTTGGGAATACCTTGTGGATTTATTAGTGATTAATCCCAAATCCTCCAAACCGGGACATCTAGTAGTACTTGGCCGAACTTGGTTGGCCACTGCTGATGCATTTATTAGTTATCGGTTTGGAGAGATGACAATTTCCAATGGCACTCAAAGTAAAAAACTTATCCTTTTTCCCCCTGCCCAACCAGCCACTGAAGTTCCTCTCTAGTTGGAGAATCAATATGGGGAGGAGGACTGCACTCAACCCTTGTTGACACTCAAACAGGTAAAAGGAGTTGAAGAGAAAACTAAAGAACAAATTTTAAGTCTATTCTTGGTTGATTCAACATGCATTGAATATCCTCAATCTTTTCCTAAATATACACATATCTTTAGCTCTGAATTCCAAGAAATTTGGCACCCCTCCACCTCTACAGTAGCTAGCCATCATTTCACAAATAATTGAAGGGAAAGAATCAACTGTTCAGGCTGTTGAAATCAGTCCTAGAAAATCTTTGTATATCAATTCTATCTTAGAAACAAATCAACAACAAAATTTGATACAGATGATTCAAGGGAAATCTGGTGCTTTTTCATGGGATTACTCTGACATGAAAGGGATCCATATAGACACTTGTATGCATAATATTTACACTAATGATCAAATCAGACCTGTTAGGAAACCCCAAATAAGAATGAATCTGGCCTTCAAAGACATAGTGAAAGAAGAACTCCAGAAACTCCTACAAGCCAATTTCATCTATCCTATATCAGATAGCAAGTGGGTCTCCCCATTAGTTTTCATCCCTAAGAAGAATGGTAAATCGAGGATTTGTGTGGACTTTCGAGAATTAAACAAGGCTACCTACAGAGATTACTTTCCTTTGCCTTTCATATACTAGGTCCTGGACACTTTGTTTGGGAAGAGGTTTTTTACTTTCTTGGATGGGTTTAGTGGTTACAATCAAATCCAAATTTCACCAGAAGACCAGGATAAAACCACATTTACCTATACATGGAGGACCTATGCCTATAGGGTTCTTCCTTTTGGTTTATGTAATGCCCTTGCTACTTTTCAAAGGGTTTTCTTGCCCATTTTCTCTGATTTGACCCATGACTATGTGGAAGTCTATATGGATGACTTCACAGTGTATGTGGATGATTTCCAATAAGAATTGGACAATTTGGAGAAAGTATTAGTTAGGTGTAAAGAAACCAACTTTTCACTCAGACATTGTAATATCCCCAGAATGAACCCAATTGTAAATGTAAATGCAATTTTACTTAAGCTGGTGAGCTGTTTGATATCATTTTTCTATGCACCTTTCATGGCATAGTACGCGAAAGTACTGTGCAGTAAAATGATGTAGTGTGCACATTCCAAGATACCGCGTGTAGCATATTAAGTGCGCAAGATATTAAGTCCAACGATTTCTTGTGTATATGTTGTGTTTTATAGGCTGGTGAGCCATTTATTATAAGCTAGGATGCTTATGTTTTGGATTAGGCTGGAGAGCCTAGATGTTAAAGGCCAATGCACCTATTTTTGTATATGTCTCATGATTAATATAAAAACACATTGGTGTGTGCATAACGACCACGATAAAAGAGATGGGGGACTAAACTCCATTGGTTAGAGAAGGGGAGGGGCCTAAAAGTTAAGGAAAAGGGCTAAGCTAGGGAGCTTAAGCCATAAAGGAATATTATATTAATATTTCTTAAATCATGAAGAATGGATAATTATTTTATCCTAAGTTCTAAAGTTGGGGGTAGGTGGGCATGCATACATATCGTTGGGACTTAGTTCATTTTGAGGATCTTCTTCCATCATTCAATCATCTAGTCAATCATCCATGAGAATTCACACACCATTGAGCTATCCTTTGTATCTTCATGACTGTGCCAGAACCTATATCCATAGCCATTTTTTGTTGGTGTACCTGGTTAGTGTGGGAGCTGGACTAAAGAAGCGGGTTGTCATGCCCATGGGATATTGAAGAGGTGGGTTGACAGGCCCGTGAGCAATTTTTCTCTGGGTGAGATAATTGTTGGGAATTGATTTCTTGAAGGTGCTAAACTACAACTGCAGGTCTGTGAGACTTCCTATTCGACCTGTTGTTGAAGCCCTGGAAGAGAAGTGGGGCAGCCGAAGGACTATTGAGAAGAGAAGGGGTAGACTTCCTGGGCTAGGAAGGCATGTGGGGAATGAGGGACTGTAGGTTGTTAATTGAGAGAGCACTTGTGATGGAGTCTTTCATGTTGTCTACGAGCCATTAGCCTATTTAGGAACCCCTTTACCTGGGTGGAGTTTAGTCCCAGCTCGGGGGTGACCCACTGCTGAGAGTGATGAGTAGTGTGGTCTAAGGCTGGGAGGTTCGTGGAAGGTCTGTACATAGTTGGTGATATTCTTACAAAGATAAGTGTTAATTGTGTGATAAAATTACATGTTGGATTGTTATTTACATGTTTATATTTATGGGTTATCTTATGTGTGTTTATAACTGTCTGTAAATTTATGTGTATTCTTGTATATGCTGCATGTGTACATTGACTATTATTTTAGTGTGAATTCATGTATTTACAAATGTATTTGTCTGTTTATATTTTATATATATATTTTTCTACAAGAGATCTGTGTGTATATAATTTAATTGCATGTAGTTCGAAAAATTTATGTGGCATAGATCAGTATGATGCTGGGTATGTTACAGTATGTTCTGCAGAGAGAATGAAAGAGTTTCTCTCGTGTGATGTGTCCTGGCCTAGGTGGTCGGGGGCAGTTACAATATGGTATCGGAGCTTCAGTTTTCAACACTGAGCCTGAATGGGCCGAGCAAGTTGAGTTGAAGAGAAATTTCACAGAGGATTTATTTTGAAATGGACAAAATTCAAGTTGCAGAGCGTCCATGATAAATTTTAGAAACAACGATGTGGAAATGGGGAAAAGCCCCAATTTTTGTTGTTAAATTCACGGGAAAATCGAGAAATTCGACCAAGTGGTGAGATATTACTGATTTAATATCAGTTCTAGCAAATTCAGACCTAGAATTGGTCGAATTTGAAGATACAGTGAAGCCATGACAGATGGAGCGAATTTAGTAATTGAAATTCCCAATTCAAGAATTGATTTTGGGTAAATTCATTCCAGAAATGTCAACCCACAACAATTTGTTATTGCAGAGGTTGAATGGGTGTTATCGAGGTGAAATTGAACAAATTTCATAGTTGTGGAATGTCTATGGTAAATTGGGGGAAAAAAAGTTAGAAAAAGCCCCAATTTTTGCAGTGGAATTCACAAGGAATTGATGCACATAAAGGTGAATGTGCACTGTTGGGCGCACTAAAAATGCATGTGGCGTAGTGAAAATCTTGTGATAGGTAAAATTCAGCATTGCGCAAAAAAATGTTGGCGTGCTTGAGTGCACGCTAAATTTTGGCACCACATGGAAAAATGTTGGTGTGCTGGAGTGCGTGCTAAATTTTGGCACCGTGCAGAAAAATATGGTGTGCGGGTGCGCGCGATAAATTTTGGCGCTGTGCAGAAAAATATTGTTGTGTGGGTGCCTACACTAAATTTAGCATTGCACGGTGTGCACACACATAATAAGGTGCACGCAGTGTACACACACATAATAATGGCGTGTGGGGTGTATGCAGTATTGGCAGAGCACAAAGGAGTTTGGTTGGTGCGCGCACAATATAGGTATATGTTGTCGCGCTACAGTTTAGTTAATGGTGCACGCAGAGTATTGGTGTGCGGTGGGTGTACTAAAATTTGGCATGATACATCACGTAGAGTGAAATGTGCGTGGAATATCAACGCATGATACAAAAATTGTGCGCAATAGGTATTTTTCAAGAACCAAAACTATGCGCGGTGGATATTGGCATGCAACACAAAAGTAGTGCGCACCAGTTATTGGCGCGACAGAGAAGTGATACACAATGGTTATAGGTGTGTGAAGCATGATTTACCTTGTAGTGTTGCTGTGCATGCTAAATATGGGTGTACAGGTTGAAATTTTTGTGCGCAAATTCATTTGGAGGGTGAACAACAGAAGATAACCAGTCATTTTCTACAACGTTTTATATCATTTGAACATCATCTTTTTACAACACGTTTTTGAGGCCCTTAAGAGCATTTTTAGAAACTCAAAAACCACTAGACAAAGGTGTAATGAAGGTACACTCTGTCTCTACATCTCAAATAGAAGAGCTCAGAGAGATATTTCTAATGGTGTAAACTGTTCGTCAAATGGAAATTTTATGAGAAAGTTACAACACAAACAGTGAAGGGTAAATTTTAAGACCCAACTAACTTCAAAGAGCCATAACTTTCTACTCCGGAATTAGATTGAAGCGCATGAGTAGTCAATGGAAATATATTGAGACATAAAAGACAGTCCCAAAGATGAATTAAATTTCTGGGCATGTTGAAAATTTTTAATATGGAAAAGAATGTACCTATAGCATTGCATACCCAAAACAAGAATTGGCCTAGAACTTCAGCAGGTTGTAACTAGCAGCCCGGAACCCAGAAAAAGGTGAAACTTGGATAGAGTGTCCATAAGATGTATATTAAGAAACCCAATTGATATCCTATGAAAAATCCAATGGAGTAGGTGCAAAAATGCATAATTACAGTGCAGAGTTGCGCCAAGTTGAAGTATGAACAGAAAAATTAATGGGCAATTTTTAAATAGCCATAACTTTTTGCCCGAGACTTGGAATTGAGCATGGGAGTAGGCATTGGAAAGCTATTGGACCAAAAAATTGATTTGAGAATTCAATTTTCTAGGAAATTAGAAGAAATATTTATGATATATTATTGAAGCAGAACGATTCATATTTTTTATGAAATTATTGAAACAATTAGCCTAACAAAGTTTTGTGGCTGCACATTTTGCGGAGCTAACAAAAACTAGATCATATCAGAATCATCATAGAGTCTATAGAAATGAAATATACATAGGGGACTTATAGCTAGGAAGATGAGATAAGAGGGATGGATGTCCATTTGGTCATTGAAGGAACAAACTCCAATGGACATGGAGAAGGAAGGGATGCAAACATGAATATGGTAGAGACCATCAAAATTTTGCAGAAGGATGTCCAAAGCCATAAAGATGATAATGAAAGGCTTATGAGAGCCAAGGAGAAGAAATATGACATCAATGTGAAGTTAATGCATATCTTGAACATAATAGAAAATAAATTGGATAAGGAGAGTGGCTCAAGCAAATCTGGAAGTCATAGGCCTTCTGATGAGAAAAGAAGAGCAAGAAGTGTTAGCAGACATCACCATCACTCCCCGAGGCATTCCAATAAGAGGGAGCACAACAATTCAAGTCCATCCCCTGTCGGGAAGCATAAGGGGTCTGGGGTGGAGGAGCTACGAGGAGAAATGAACAAAATCAAACCTCCTACATTTGATGGTGAGCACAAAAAGGATGAGGATGCAAAAACATGGTTGTTGGGCATGAGAAAGTATTTCCATTTGCATAATTATTATTCTCATGCAGAAGAAAGACTTGTCATCTATCAACTCAAGGGAAAGACATCCATGTGGTGGGATCATCTTGTGTAGGTGCAACACATTAAAGAGAAAAGTGTTGCTTGGAGAGAATTCAAGAAGTATTTTGAGAAGAAATACTTGAATAAGAGATACTATGACAAGAAAATGAAAGAGTTCTTTGAACTCAAGTTTGGGAGAATGACCATTGATGAATATGAAAGAAGGTTTTTAGAACTGCTGAAGTATGTCTCTTTCATCAAGGATGAGACAGTTAAGATTCAAAGGTATTTGAGTGGATTACCATCATTTATCAGTGACAAAATATAGTATCATGATCCCAAGACATTGGAGGAGACCATAAGGCGAGCTAAATGCCTATATGATAAACAAAAAGCAAGGACAACTTTCCAAAAATCTTGGGAAGACAAAAAGAAGTTCAAGATGGATTAGAGGAAGAAGGGATCTAAGCCACCATTCTTCAGAAATAATCCTCAAGGACAACAAACTTCTAGAGAACCCAAAACGACTGAGATAGGGGGTCAAAGGCCAAGGAAACCACCTATGCAATGCTGGGGATGTAAATGAGATCATATGTTCAGATATTGTCCTCACAGAGGTGAAAAAGTGAGAATTGTTTACAATGTAAAGCAAGCTGAAACAATGGAATACATGGGCATAAATGTACCAAGGATCTATGCAGCCCTGGACAACAAGCAAGCAGAATATTAGTCACATATGATTGAAGTGGAAGGTATGATCCATGACCAAACCATTACTATTTTAATTGATTCAGGATCTAGTCATAATTATATAGATCCTAAGATGGTGGAAAGTTTTCATTTGCCAATAAGAAAGCATGGGAAATCTTGGTTGGTGCAGCTGGCTACAGGAGCCAAAAGAAAAGTTAATGAGATGGTTAAGTCATGTCTTATGAACATGAATGGGTTGAACACCAGGGCATATTTGAACATCTTGCCTTTAGGTTCCTATGACTGTGTAATTGGGACAGATTGGTTGGACCAGCATCATGCTATGATGGAATGTCATAACAAGGCATTTACTTGTTTGGATGAGGAAGGGAGCCTAAGAAAAGTGCAGGGAATTCCCAGGGAAATAACCATAAGAGAAATTTCAGCATTGCAGCTGAAGAAATGTTACAGAAAAGGGTGTCATATAATTGCAGCTCATATGGAAGAGACACCTAAGGATAAGGTGTCAAACTTGGAAGATCATGCAATCCTGGAATATTTTGAAGATGTGTTAAAGGAGGTACTAGGACTACCCCCAAAGAGAGATATTGATTTCTCTATAAATTTAATGCCTAGAGAAACTCCAGCGTCAAAGACTCCTTACAGAATGAGTACACCAGAGCTGAAGGAGTTGCAAATGCAGCTTGAAGAAATTTTGAAGAAGGGGTATATAGGCCCAAGTGTGTCACCTTGGGGTGCCCCAGTTTTGTTCGTGAAGAAGAAAGATGGGATATTAAGATTGTGCACTGATTTTAGACAGTTGAATAAAGTGACTGTAAATAACAAGTATCCTCTACCAAGGATTGATAATATTTTTGATCAATTGAAGGATGAAAATATATTTTCAAAGATAGATCTTAGGTCAAGATACCATCAGGTAAGGATTAAAGAGGAATATATGAGCAAGACCGTCTTCAGGACAAGGTATGGTCATTATGAGTTCACAGTGGTGCCATTTGGATTGTCAAATGCACCAATTGTTTTCATGTGCTTAATGAATGGTGTTTTCCAAGAATATTTAGACAACTTTGTAATTGTCTTTTTGGATGAAATCCTCGTATATTCCAAGTAAGAAGAAGAGAATGAGCATCATTTTAGGATGGTGTTACAAGTGTTAAGGTCGCATCAGTTGTATGCCAAGTTGAGCAAGTTCTCATTTTATCATAAGCAAATTCATTATTTGGGGCATATCATTTCAAAGGACAGGATAACAATGGGAAGATAGAATCCATTAGAGAATGGCCAAAACCAAAGAATGTGATAGAGGTCATATCATTCATGGGTATTGCAGGCTACTATAGGAGATTTATTGAAGGATTCTAAAAGATTGCACACCCAATCACTTCCTTGCAAAGAAAGGGTGTGAAGTGTCAATGGACATTGGATTGTGAAAAGAGTTTCCAACACTTCAAACAATTATTAACCAATGCTCCAATACTAAGGATTGCAGACCCAAACGAAGACTTTGTTGTATGCAAAGATGCATGTAATGAAGGACTTGGTGGAGTCTTCACTCAAAATGGGTTTGTTATGTGTTATGAATCAAGGAAGTTGAAGGAGCATGAAAGACACTATGCCACTCATGATTTGGAGTTGGCAGCCATAGTGCATGCCTTGAGGAAATGGAGACACTACCTCACGGGGAAAAGGTTTGAGCTGAGAATAGACCATAATGGTCTGAAATATTTATTTGATCAGCCAACTCTAAATTCTAGGCAAAGCAGATGGTTAGAATTTCTATGTGAATATGACTTTGATATAAAACATATCAAGGGGAAAGAGAACAAAGTGTGTGATGCACTCAGCAAAAGAGTGCATGAATTGCATGCTACAACCATTATTATGTACCAATCAGATTTGAAAGATAGAATTTTAGAGGCCGCCAAATTAGATTTGCAATACAAGGAATTAATGCAAAATTACAGCAAGGTAATTTACAGCAGAAAATTGAAGAATGCAAGCTAGATAATGATGAAATTCTCATGTACAGGGGAAGAATTTATGTGCCAAATTCCCAGGAGTTGAAAAATATGATATTGAGAGAAATGAATAATGTGCCTTATGTTGGGCACCCATGATATCAAAAAACTATTTCACCTGTCAAGAGCCAATATTATTGGCCAGGCATGAAGAAAGAGGTTGTTGATTTTATTGCTAGATGTTTGGAATGTCAAAAGGTAAAGGATGAGCATAGAAACCCAGTTGGTTTTCTACAACCATTACCCATTCTTGAGTGGAAATGGGAAGTTGTAACAATGGATTTCATCACCAAACTGCCCAGAGAAAACAAGCAACATGATTCTATCATGGTAGTGGTGGATAAGCTTACTAAAGCTGCCCATTTTATTCCAGTTAAGCTCACTCACAAGGAAACCAACATTGATGATGTTTATATGAGAGAAATAGCTCGATTACATGACATACCCAACATTGATGATGTTTATATGAGAGAAATAGCTCGATTACATGACATACCCAAGACAATTGTGTCTGACAGAGATCCAAAATTTACCTCAAAAATTTGGAAGGGATTATTCAATGGATTTGGGAGAAATCTGAATTTTAGCACAACTTATCATCCAGAATTAGATGTACAAACATAGAGGGTGAATCAAGTGATTGAGTATATCTTGGGATTGTATGTGATGGATAAACCATCAAAATGGGAAGAGTACCTAAACTTGGTATAGTTTTCTTATAACAATGGGTACAAAGCCTCTCTAAAGATGAGCCCATTTGAGGCACTTTATGGTAGAAAGTGAAACACACCAGTAAGATGGGATAACCCAGCAGATAGAGCAGTGGTTGGACTAGATTTTCTCAGGGAAATGGAGGAGAAAATGATAAAAACAAAGAAAAATTTAAAGGCTTCCCAAGACAGGCAGAAAATATATGTTGATAAGGACAAAAATCACAGGGAATTTAATGTGGGAGACCATGTATTCTTGAAAGTGAAGGCCAACATAAGTTCCCTGAAGTTGGGAAATTGTTCAAAGTTGGCAACTCATTATTGTGGTCATTTGAAATCCTAGAAAGGATTGGTCCATTAGCTTATATGATTTCATTACCTGCATCTATGTCTGTTCATAATGCATTCCATGTATCATTTCTAAAGAAATATATACCTAATGCTAATCATGTTATTGATTGGAATGTGATTCAGGTGGAGCAAGAAGGCACTTTTCAAGTGCATCCGGTACGCATTCTGGACTAAAAAATCAAACAGCTCCAGAATCGATCCACAGGGCTTGTAAAGGTCCAATGGACCTTGTACGGAACTGAAGATGCTACTTGGGAGCATGAGGATGCAATGCAGGAAAAATACCCACATCTTTTTGAGGATTTTTGAAAATTTGTGTTAAGGTCCTAACCCGCACATAGGTAGATCAATGTATTCGGATGTAATAAAGGTCAATATTAATAAGACCTTTCAATAAAATAGAATAAGGCGGATGTAACAAGACCTAATAG
>JZKD02S1400294.1:58869-74657 GCA_000966675.3 Picea glauca
GAAAAGTCTAGAATGATGCTCACTAAAGGAATTGTTCTGGGTTAGCACATCTCCGGTACTGGAATAAGAGTAGACCCTGCCAAGAATGACATTATTTCCCAAATCAAGATTCCTAGCTCACAGAAAGAAGTCAGAAGTTTCTTAGGGCATGTTCGTTACTATAGGGGGTTCATTCAAAATTTTACAAATCTAGTTGCCCCCCTATTCAAATTGTTAACAAAAGATGTTGAATTTTGTTTGAATGAACGATGTCAAATCTCCTTTGAAATCTTGAAAACGAAGCTATCAAGTGCCCCTGTTTTGAGAGGACCAAACTTGTCTCTTCCTTTTCATATTTGCACAGATGCCTCAGATACTGCTTTGGGGGTTGTCTTAGGACAAAGGGAAGGCTAGATTCCTTATACTATATACTTTGTCAGCAAGGATCTTTCACCTACTAAAGTAAATTACACTGTCACGGAAAAATAATTTTTGTCGGTAGTACATGCCATTAACAAATTTAGACACTACATAACAGGGTATGAAGTCTTTGTACATACCGACCATTCAACTATCATATTTTTAATGAAAAATCCTAATACAAATTCTAGAGTGAATAGATGGCTATTATTACTAAAGAATTCAATATCACCATCATTGATAGGCCTGGAAAAGATAATTTAGTTGTTGATTTCCTGTCTAGACTCATTCATGCAGGTGATAATACTCCAGTAGATGATGATTTTCTAGATGAGAATCTATTTTTTATTTCTACTTACACTCCTTGGTATGCAGATGTAGCCAACTATATTGTAAAAGGAAAGCTACCTCAGAATCTGTCCTCCTGAGAGAAACAAAGAATTGTCCAGCTAAGTGCCAATTACATGTGGCATGATGATTTCTTATACCGAACTGGGCCTGACTTGGTGATTAGAAGGTGTGCTCGGGAGGATGAGATGCATGATATTTTCAGAGCTTGTCAAGATGGTCCATGTGGAGGCCGTTTTGCTGACAAAAGGACAACATACAAGATTCTACAATCTAGCTACTATTGGCCAACTATTTTTAAAGATGCAAAGAAGTATGTGTCCAACTGTGATGTTTTCCAAAGAATGGGAAAACCTACTGCAACTGATGAGATGCCACTCCAATCTCAAGTAGTAATTGAACCCTTTGAAAAATGGGCTCTGGATTTTGTAGGGCCTGTCAACCCTATGTCTCGAAGGAAGAAGTACATCTTGGTCTACACAGATTATGTAACTAAATGGGTGGAAGCTAAAGCTATGTATTCTGCTAATGAACAATATGTTGTAGAATTTCTCTTTGAAGAATTCTTTACTCATTTTGGTGTACCTTGGGAAATATTCACTGACCAAGGAACCCAATTCACCTCAAATTTTCTCAAGGATCTTATTGAACAATATAGAATCAAACACAAAAATTCTTCGCCTTATCACCCTCAAGCAAACGGGCAAGTGGAAT
Organism: Picea glauca; assembly: GCA_000966675.3. Lineage (NCBI taxonomy): Eukaryota > Viridiplantae > Streptophyta > Pinopsida > Pinales > Pinaceae > Picea > Picea glauca. The sequence goes on from JZKD02S1400294.1 coordinate 60,331, forward strand.
CAACTAACAAGGTGATAGAGGCTATTCTCACCAAGATTGTTCAGATGCATCACAAAGATTGGGTTGATAGGTTACCCGAGGCCTTATGGGCCTATAGGAAAAATGGGATAAATACAACAAGACATACACCTTATGAGTTGGTGTATGGGAAGTAGGTACTACCCATAGAATTTCAAGTAAAAACCTTCAGGACTGTCGTGCACATAGGTATGGATCTGAATGAATCTAAAAAATAGAGGCTATTATAATTAAATGACCTTGATGAGATAAGACAAGATGATCTACAAAGGACCACCTTTATACAAGATAAAAGGACTAAATGGCATGACAAGTACATCAAAAGGAAGTCTTTTTAGTCAGGTGATTTGGCCCTCCTGTATGATAGTAGGTTCAAATATTTTAAAGGTAAATTGTCTACTAGATGGTTGGGACCCTATGAGGTTGATACAGTTTATGAAAATGGTTTCGTAAGGATAAATACCATTGATGAGAATCAAACTCCCTTTGTAGTAAATGGGCATTGACAAAAGGTTTATCATAAGCCTCTATCGAAAGAGCATTTTGTCAAAAATGTTCTTCAAAATTATGAAATGCAACTGGTAAGAAGGAGGGTTTCTCCTCCTTCTGACCCACCACAGTAAGTTCAATTGCATGAATTAATTTGGCTATGTACATAGGTGTGTCATTAGATAGAATTTTTATTTTTTTTGATATAACTAACAAAAACAAAAATTTGGTTGTGTTCTCATGTAGATAAATGAATAAGGAGGACATTTACCAGATGGAGTATTCTTTAAGTTTTTAAGACTCTCTAAAATTGAAAACACTGACGAGAAGGAACTAGCCTGGTCTTGAGAAAAATCCATGGGACAGTATATAGATTTTTCTTTAAATTTTTCAGACTCTTTAAAATTGAAAACACTAGTGAGAACGAACTCGCCCGGGATCGAGAGAAATCCACGGGATGGTATATAGATTTTTCTTTAAGTTTTTCATACTCTTTAAAATTGAAAACACCGACGAGCATTAACTAATTTGGGCTTGATAAAAATCCACAGAAAAATAGTAGTTAGGATTATTGTTTTTGCAATAAAAAGGAGGTGCCAACATGAGCAGTGATCAGCATGGTTCCAAAAGAGGAGGGTTCTAAATCTCAACATATGTTCATCCAACTATAGAATACAGTCCTGTCACGGAGCTTGGAGACCAGTCACCAAAATTATTTTAATGCAAAATCAAATTTTTTTCATATAGTGTTGGTATTTGTTCCATCTACATGGTTTTTTAGTTGAAAAAAATCACAGGTCCTCTTCTAGAACACCAGAAAACACCAGCTACTTCTACAAGGTGAAACCTACAAAAGTTCTAGTCTACAAAGCACTACCACTAGATATTGTGTCAAATTCTCCCCGAGTACTGGAATACGAAGTTTGCCTCTATGCTCATCCGGTACTAGACCACATCTATGCATCCATTCGGTACTGAAAAACATTTATGCATTCATCCGATATTGTGGGAGGAAGTCTCTATGCTCATCTGGTACTAATGATCGCCTCTGTGCTCATCTGGTACCAAAGGAGAGGGCATGTGCTATTCTGGTACTGGTCATAACTCTGTGATATTGCGGTACCAATGGTCATCTCTATGCTCATCCAGTACCAAAGGAGAAATTCTATGCTCATCCGTTACGGAACAACATTTCTGCATTCATCCAGTACTGAGGGAGAAACCCTGCATCCATCCGGTACTGACCACAACTCTACACTCAGGTGATCCGATACTCATGTGATTTGGTATTAGTAATAGAGTGACTAGTATCTCTAATCACATATTCAATTTTTGCTGCTTGATTTTAATACTAGGACGTATAGATTCAACATTTTTCATTTTATTAAAGAAATTAGACTAATTATGCATTAAACATATGGTTACTCTCGAATCATGACAAACTCCCTACCACGAACTCCTGTAAATCCTTGTCTACATTTATGTATGAATAAAACTTCCCTATTTCTTGAAATGTTGAGAGTACGAGGTAATTGTGTCTCCTACAGAATCAATTTCATGCCTTTTGTTTATCTGGTAGAGAAACCTCATAATCCCGTGATTCACTATCATGCCATATGAATGACTCGAGCCACATTGTTATGCATGGAAAACCTTGATTCTGATGATGTCAATTGATTTCATACTCGTGAGTTCCAGTCATAGCGACCACATCTCTTGTCATCATTATCTAACACTCCCGTGAATATTGTCTGACACCAACTCTAATACGAGTCTGTAAGTTGTTCATGGATTTGACCTGTATTACCTTGTCATCATTACCTTCGATGTGACCGTTGTAAACCAAATTTCAATTTATAAATGCTCCTTTGAATGGCTTACCATCCATATGAGAATTATTTACCATTTCTACTGTCACACCACCTACATCCACACTTTGATCCCGTTCCTTCGTATATTTTCCATACTTATCCCCTTCCAATACTCCATCACAGTTTGTGCTAATCTAGTACTCCATCACGGTCTACGCTGATCTGGTACTCAACCCTCAATCCTCTGTTTGTGCCTCATAAACAGTAAAGAATCATTTTAAGCTAGCATGGGGATCAACAGGCATGAGCCCATATTCCAATTATACAAGGAAACAACATAATATCAAACTTGCAGGGAAAAATATGAACAGGCCAACTGGGTCCCATTTTTGGAAAAGTTTAAATGCCATCATGAAGGAGTCTCTCTTTATTTTTCATAGACATATGATGAAGAAAGTGTGTAGTTTGGAGATATGAAGTTGACAATTTCGGAGGCCACCATATCAGAAGCTACAGGCCTCCCTTCGGCTGGAAAAAAATACTTCAAGAGGGTGATCATTGATAGGAATCTTTGTCAAAAATTCCTCAAGACAGAACATCAAGATCTTGATTGGACCTAGGGAATTCCTTGAAGCTACATCAAATAAGACAATTGGATGATGCTCATGAGTTTGAAAATATTTCTCACTTGCAAAGGGAGGTATGCAGTAAAATTCATTTACCATTTAAAACTTTTATCACACTTTGAAGGAGGGCCACAAATTGATTTTCCTCACTTTCTATGGATGCGTTTAAATAAAATGGCGAGAGGAGTGAAATTAACTTCCAAGAAACCTGAAACTAGACTCCATCACCATGGCCTAATAAAACTTTTGGTTCTCCATGCCTTGAAGACACAAGGTGGTAGTTGGAAGGAACTACTCCAACATAATTTTTCTCAGGAAGGAATGTCCAAATCTGTAGAGGATCAGGAAGCAGGAATACACAGTGAAGGATCTAGCAGAAAGAAAAAGAAAGACAGAGGAAAGGAATTACGGGGTCAAGAAGCCACTATTACACCTAGCTCATCCCAGCCTATTGAGGGATTGGAGAAACAAAATTCTATTGTAGGGGAACCTACTACATCCAAAAAGAAGAAAGCCACCCAATCTCATAAAATAAGTCCAACCTCGATTCCAAAAGCTAAAAGACAAAATAAGGACTCTGACCTAGGGGAATGATCAGACAGTGCTCCTGAAGCAACCATTGAGTTATCACCAGAACCAACCAGCCAGTTGGAAAAGACCCATGACATCAACATGCAAAGCAAGAAAAAGGGTCAAAAGGAGAGTGTGTTAGTAGAATGAATCCTAGAAGGGCCCACCAAATATAAGAAGGAGAATCCTACCTAGTCTAAAGTACCTAGCCCAGTCTCGAATCCTAAAGATCAACTATCACAGAGTCAGAAATGAAGGAGGAAGAAGATAGATCGACAAGAGATTTCACATGATATCCCTGAGGCAACTGTTGAGCCCCCTTAAGAATCAGTTAAGGAGTTGGAAAAGACCTCCGAGGTAGTTATTGTGTCTCCTCAAAAACTAGTTAGTGAGTTAGAAGAAAATCCTAAGATGACCAGTGGAAACAAAGGGAAACTCAAAATGGGGAAGGCTCGAAAGAAACAAATTTCCAAGCCTACACTTCAATATTACAGAATGGAGATAAGGAATAATCAATAAGGGAAGACTCTAGGACCCACACTTCGGCCCTTCAAGATAAAAATCAAATCAATGCAAGAGAAACATGTGTCCAGGCCTATAACTACCATTAAGATGAAAAAGAGGAAGTTGTTTGAGGAGACTTCCACCCCTATCATCAAATCGAGGAAGTCTCACTTTCTATACGAAGGACCACCAGAAGCATGGACAAGCACACAACAGTTCCACATATGCCTTCTCTTCAAAGAGAGCCCATTGATATCCTGAATTGTCCAGAAAAAGAAAGTGGCTATGGAGCTATTATTAGTGAGACAGAGGGGTTGGTGATAGAAACCTTGAGGGGTATGAGAAAGGAAAAGGAATCCTGAGAGGAGGCGATTAAGAAAACAACCACATCTAGTCCATACAAATCTCTAAGCAAACAACAATTGATAATGAAGATTGGGAAGTTGAAGCAAGAAGTTGTAGAGTACCAGGTATTGGATAGGCACATTAAGGCAAAGAATGCACAATTAAAAGAACATAATGCAGAGGTCTCTGCTAAACTCAACAAAGTATTACGATTGATCCAATACACTAGAGTAATTAAGAAGGAACTAAGGAGCGAAGATTTTGGTTTTAACATCTTACAACCAGGGAAATGATGGGGAATGGTTCAATTTTGCAAAACGTTTTGAGTATCAGTTTTGATGTTGTTGCATGAGGACATGCAATGACTTTAGCATGGGGGAAATGTTGAGTCTCCTTTTTGACACTTCTAATTCCCTATATTACCCTATATCTAAGCCTATTTTACCTATGTTATGAGTATATACTTGATTGTTTCCTCCATAAATACACCTGATGACCTTATCCATATACATAAAGAGGTAACTTATGATTAAGGCATGATTTGTTTAGTTTTCTTAAGTTAATTTGATTAAATGTTTTATTTTTTATGATCCTAATCATTTGACTCTTAAAAAACATTATTGCGGTACCTCACTATTATGGTACTCCAACTATGGCATGATCCTATACCAAGTCTATTCCGGTACCCAAAAGCTCCACCTATTCTGGTACTATCTGCTCAGTGTTATTTCGATACCTGCACAACATGGAATCTAGTACCAGCACACTTTGCACTATTCTGGTACCAATTCTTGTGCCTAATCCGGTACTCAGGGTGGTGACTGCATTTATCCGGTACCAAACCCCTTGTTTCCATAATTCACTTGTTGAACGAGTACGCTGATGGAGATTCCAAGAAGTCAATTGGATCAAAGTTTCTAAAGAAATTTTTGATATCACGATAGACTTCATCACTCATGCACTTCATGTCATGAGGATGAAGTCCATCCCTAGAGATTCGATGTGAAATACCAATTGTAATATTTTAAAAACTAGTTGATACTTATCCTTAGATATTGATAGTATCAACTCACCTTCTTTATAAGGGATGTTGTATAGGCGATAGAATAAGAGGGATGTAATGAAGCAAGTAGCAAGAACAAAATGATACATGTTGTCATAATGTATGAGATGATGAACTGTTGATTCAATTTACAAGTTGAAGGAATAAAAATGATCTATCGTGCAATTCCTGACTATGATTAGAACGTTTTAGCCTGCTATCTTTTTAGAGGTACCTTGTTGGTTTGGCAAGGGCCCACTGCCCCAACCAAGGTAAACCTCCCTATACATGCTTTGTGTTATTGTGTGAACATTTAACAATTGTATGTGTTGTCAATGATTTGAAATACATTTTAAAGTTCAGCCTAGAATCATTTGCTTCCGAATCAGTGTGAGTAAATTGATATTGGACAAAATAGATAGTTTCCTTTTCTACTTCTGCAAGTTGACATTTAATTGACAAGAATATGATGTGTGGAATTGCTAAGCAAAGAAAGTGTTATTTCGAGTTTGCAAGTGTGGTGTTCTTAGTGGTACAGGAACCATAGGACTTTATCTCTTATCTTCATGTTCCATAATGAAGTCTCTCAGTCATGTTGGTTGCTTCTTGTACTAAAGAAGGTTTGATTAAATAGAATAGAGTTGGGATTGATTTCTATTAAAGAGTGACTAAATTTGATTGTTAATCACTATTTTTGATTTCTACGGGGAAAAATATCTTAAGTTCATCTCTCCATTTCATAAGCCTCGAATGAACAAACTTGTCACCTAAGAAAGAACCTTTTGATTGGATGTTTTTTGAGAATCTTTGTTATCAGTTTTCTCTTCTAAGTTTAAAGTTCTGTGAAGCATTTAGAAATCCTAGAAACATAATATTATGTTATTAATTATTTCCTGCTTAAGCTAGATACAACAAACATAGGTAGGTTACCTATTCTCGACACATATAGTGTAACAACTCTTTTGATTATGAATCTCGTATTTACATATAAATGTGTGTAATATATTGGACATATTTATACACCAATGCATTTGCAGAATGAAATATTATTTACAACATAAAATCATTGAAGGAGAAAAATTCAATCATCATATGATACTATGAAATATAAGACTCTAACACATATTAATATTCATAGAACAAAATATATCCTTCAAATATGGGCAATTCCTACTAGAAGTTCACTTCCAATAATGGTTATGTTTTTTTTCCCAGTATAATGTATTCTGTCACTAAAGAATATATAACTTCAAAGATGGTAAATTTAAGCCAATTTTTTTCAAATTTATATGTTTTATTTGGAAAATATGGTTTTGAATAACACATCACACAACTTAACCAAACCATTAAAAGAAAATATTAACCAAATAATAATTGATTTTAACCTTATTGTCATTATAATTAAAGGTGAAAATAAAAATTAGGCATTAAAAAGGGTAATTTGGTGTAATTCATTATTCAAATTAGTGAATAGGTTATGGAGAATGATTAAAATTGTATTCTGCATTTACATTGATGCAAATCAATTATATTTTTACAACTATTTTCTCTAGAATCTTGTTCTTTTATAGCTGTCTCTGTCAGTGATTGTAAATATATGAAGGCACTCTCTATATTTTCACTGTGCAGAGTAAAATATGTGATTGGAAACCATGCTTACATCAAAAGGTTAATGATATTAACCATTGTAAAAAAAAAATGGAAAATCATACAAGCATTCGATGCATCCACCAATTGAGAATTGTTTTGAAAATTGAAATCACATCATCAATGTTGATCCAAAACCTATAAAATATTATTCTTGACTGCCAATTTAAGTGATTAATAAATACAAAGGTGTGTTTTTTTACAATTCTTTGAACGAATGGAATGAGTAGTGTGACGTTGATTATTGCGATATCATAGATGATTATATACCTATAGATTAATGGGGTTTGTAAATTGGTGAAATTTAATTAGGGCAGGCATGTTGGCCTATTTCGATTGGAATCTGAGGTAGATGAAATATTAGAGTGGGGCATGAATTGATGTGTAATGGCTTTGTATGTTGCAAAGTTTCAATGTCATTGGGCATGTTATCCCCATTTTGTGGAAAACTAAGGAGATGATGTCTCGAGGCCCTCAGGTTACAGATATGGAGTGATGAGAGACTACATGACCAACAATACCCTTTGCACAGATCAAAAACCCACTCACCACCACAGATGGTCACAGGTTTACAGATGGAATCCACCACAGCAGTTGGCTTTTGCAAGGTAGTGGGCCTTGCTCCATGAGTTACAAGTTAGTATTATGGTGAGAATCATTTCAATATCTAAGCCATTTGATTATGTTGTATCTTATATTTCTCTAGATTTCATGATATGTGCTTGGACATTGTGCCTTTTTCCCTGCTTCACCTTGATGGTTGAAATTCTACCATAGTAAGTGGTATTCTTTGGGAATGGGTTTGCTACTGGGAAATATCTAAATGATCCATCGTACCATTCCCGACCATACTTACCACTTTCCATCATTATTCCCCTCCATTTCCTTATCTCTTGGGATTTTAGGGTATATTGACCCAAGAAGGGGTTGTCCCTCATTCTATGGGAAGAAGGGGCTAAAGGTCTAGAAGAGTTGGTGTTGGGTAAAAGATAAAATCCTTATATAATCCTTCTAGATGCTTCTTCCAATGATCACCCAAGAAAGAAATGAAACAATTATCATTGAAGAAAAGTGGACCCACAATATAATAACGAAATGCTTGAAAGGTAGGTTGAATAATAGGAGGTCTCATCACAAGACGACCTATCACGTCCATGGATATCTGTTGGTATGACATTGTCAATATCTAGTCACCAAACCAAGGAAGTGACTCTTAATTGCATGGTTGAGAGAAAGGGGATATCACCATGATCCATCCTTCTCATTTCCATTAGGTATTTGTGGGTGAAATTTCCACCAACTCGTCACCATGTAAGGGAAATGACCTTCAATATCTCCTTATGATACCATGAAAGAAAATATACAGAAAGAAAGATAAAAGGAAATTGATGGGATTGGAAAAAATGCATTGTGGATAAAGGTACCACACACCCTCTACAAAGGCACCCATGAATGAGACACTACGACCCCTAGTATGTTATGATCCCTATGCCCATTGAGTGTTGACCCCATCCACCTCATACACTTTAGATGGCTTAGATAGGGACCTCTTGGAAACTCTCCTTGACCTAGAGAAATATCTACCCAATAGGGCACCTCATTAACCCTCCCATACTTAACCTTTACAAGTCGCATAGTATCTTTGAGTTGTTAATTGTTTGATATAGTAATCTTTGATGCACATGATTAGATGGATTATTTATTGATTGGATCCACTTATTATGATTTTATGACTTGAGACCCTTGGAGGGCATGTTCATTTGTATTTGTAGGACCTAGCTGGTGGATAGTTTTGGGAGAATGGGCCTATCTTGGGCTTCCATGGGGATACAAGCCCACAAGTTGGATTGTAGGGGCATGCATACTAGATGAAAGAGATATGAATTGGATGGCATTGATGATGACTTGGATGACCTAGCCCACCCATTTCTTTCCAAACAATTTACCTAGGAGGGGAAAAACGTGCCACTTTTGAGAATGGTGTCATGATATTGGGGGATAGGGCTTGGTTGTGAGGTGCCACTCATTTTCACTTGGAAATTTTGAAGATAACAGGGTCTTCACCATGATGATATCACCTAGATTCTTGACACATGGCCTTAGGAGGCTCTTCCATGCTTCTCCAACACCAACAACCTCCTCAAAGTGGCAAAACGTCCCCTAAAGGGGTGATGTCATCCTAGATTAGGGTTTAATTTGTGAAAAAGATGAAATTTTAGTGAATTGTTTTATATTATTGTGTTAAGGGGGAAATATTAGGGTTTTTGACCCCTAATCTTGTTTTTTACTCCTTATTTTGTGCACAATCTCTGTTAGATAATGTTTGTTTAAATAGAGATCATAAGATCTCATTTTAAACATAACTCTCCACTTGTGAGAGGCCTTCAACTGAAATTTTCATCCTCCTTATCTCTTTTAGCTCTTGTGCACTTGTATTAAGGATAATTTTATGAATGGTTGATGGAGGAAGGCCTAGTGCTAGCTTTGGATGATGCTTTCTAGCTCTTGTGGTGAATTGTCTTAGCATTTCTCTTGATCTTGGTATGGTTTTTACTCTCTTGCTATCATTTTATTCAATTAAAGTAGTGTTATTCTAGGATCTAGGTGGGAAGTATAAGGGCATACACCCCCGCCTTAGCCTTCATCATTTTTTCTTGCTTCATCTCATTGATTAAGGGTTTGCTAAGAGAAGTATAAAGGCATACATCCTCTTAGCTTAAACCCTATCTTAGAGAAACTTGCCTTGGGAAGTAAAAGTGATTACAACCACAAGGAGGTAGCTTCTCTAATCTCCTTATAACTCCATTAACCCAATAGTAAAGGAACTAGTCATTTATTTGTTGCATTGGAGAAATAAAATATTGCATTGGGAAACGTGAATTTTTATCATTTTTAGTTCTTGCAAAGTGGATTTTATTCCTTGTGCCTTGGGCACCTCACAACCAATAGGGAATCCTCATATAAGGGACATGTATTGCTTCTGTTAAAAAATTGTATCTTTAGGAATTAGGGCTGCAGAAACCCTAACTTACTTGCTTTAATAACTCTCTTACCAACCATTAGTTTTTCCTCAATGTTTGCACACTTACTCTCCTTTTCCTAGCACACCTTTTGGAAACATTTGAGGGTATTCCAGTGGATGATTTTATTTATGTAATACATTTAATGTTACAGCCATAAGGCTGATATAATTTGTTGCAGACAAGTGTTTACAACAACCTTATCTTTTGTGCTAGAATTTTGGCTTTTCATCTTGAGTTTAGCTAGTCTTTCTCTTGTATTTTCTACTTGATCTCTAGCACTTATTGAAAATTTCTAGTATCCTTTATTTTTGGATATATATTGTTATATATTGCTGCAAATTAGGTATAGAAATATTAACTTTATGATCCAAATAACATATATTGTTGCAAAGTGTCATTTCTTGTGTCTTGGGCAAGTACACTTATTCGGAAAATCACTATACTTGTGAGGTAGAAATTACTTCACTTGCAAGGCATCTCTCCATACCTTGATTTCCATATAGACTTGACCTCTAGGGGCTTCTTTTCTACTTCCCTCCATCTTTATCTCAATCCCCCTAGGGTCACCGGGATCACCTCGTTAGAGCGACCTAGTCACCCTTGAAGTGCAGGACCTATATCAAGGTGACATTGGGTGTAGGATTCCCATAGTTGTAGCACTTGTGATGTGGTTGGGTCAGGAATTTACCAACCTACAACTTGTTCTATAACATTTTGGCGCCATTTCCGGGGAATATTTTGAATCTTCTTCATACCCTAACGACACTTTGGTAAGCTATCCCAAATCATTTCCCTTAACTTTCCTGGAAACTCCACACGAGGGGCGTTCCCTTTCCACCCTTCTTGATGAGCTCATTTTGAATCTCATCTGGTGACTCCACCTTCTGAGAACCCACCTTTCCCTCTTTTCCCTTTCCAGCCTTTGATGAGACTTGATCTCATCTAGCAACTCCATTGAGGTGTCCTTTCATTCAATGGAAATATGGCACCATGGGATGAATCCCCATCCAGAAATTGTTATGCTTTGAAGAAGGAAATTTTACAGATGGAAAAGGGAAAGGCTGCCAATAAAGATGATGAGGAAATGATGAATCTCATAAGAGAGTTGTTTCCTTCCCTTGATGATGAAGAATTTTTCTAAGAATAGACATAGGAAGAAATTCATCAAGAAGAGAACACAATGAGTTGTGACCCTTTTAAGGACCTCAATGATGCTCTTTTCCATGACCTTGAAAGTGAAGAAGTATCTGATGAAACCTTGTATATGATAGATCCCCTTGAAGAAAAGTAAGAAAAGAACTATGCACTCAGAATCAAGCCTCATGATATGAAGAGGCGAGGGAGGGGTTTGTCTATAAAAAGAAAGAAGAATTATGATAAAGCGCAACATATTGAGGCACCTCTGTCTTTGATCCCACTTGATAAAGGCGAGGTTGTCCAACCTTGTTTACCTCCTAATGTTGAAGAAGCGACCAACCTCGATGATGAAGAATTTGAAGGTCCATTTGAAGACATCCATGCCCCTACTCCTCCTGCACACAAAGATGAAACAATGGTCATTTTTAGGCATACTGAAGGTCTTATGAAAGTACCCTTTGATATGGTTGATGAGCCTATAGACATTTTTATAGAGACTGACAGACACCAATGGGATATTAGTTGTATCAAGTTTGATAGAGACTCCGATTATGATATTGAGGGTAGCTCTCAGGAAGAGGGGGTCTCACCATCATAGGAGTGGTCCCCATACATATATGATTCAGATATTTGGCAACCTAATGATGATATGGTTACATATTTGTTCTTCCTTTTCGAGTATAACTTGTCGCAACATGGTCTTCATTCATCCTTTGGTACATACCCTTTTGAGGATGCAAATTTGTTTTATGAGGAATTCTGACCGTTGTGCTCAGGCTTTGAGGAATACCAATATGTGTCCTGTAACGTAGTCGACCACCCAAGCCAAGGAACGCTACTACAATTCTACTATGTTACCAAACTGTAACATACAAAACCTCCCATAGGACATGCATGCCACACCAAGAACACACATCTTGGCTAATTTTGAATCTTTGATAACAATTAATTAATAAAGAAGCATGAAATACATACATGCAATGATCAAGATTCACACCAAAACATAAAATACATGCACAATATACCATGCACAACATTAATTAACAAGAATGCATATTATAGGTACAATCTCAGGTATAATAACTTGATACACATTGGAAATAAGTACACAAGAAAAAGAAACGATAACAAAGATCACTTATCTTTTATAAAAGAAGACACCAACCAACTGCAGAACAAGGACGTTCCACCCAACCTTAGACATTGTTGTTCCAAGTCTCAACAACAATGTCACCCCCTAGCCAGGGATATGGACCCACAAAGGCAGTTCCAAAGTGTTACTTGGATTCCCAAATCAAGCTCTCACATGCTTCTCCAACACTCACAACAATCCAAGTACCCAACTCTCTTCTACCCAGCCTACACCACCCAAGAGAATGGACCTCCACCCTTCTCTGCCACACAGTCCCTCAGGTAGTCCCTCTCCTTTCAGGGCTCCAGTGTAGCTGGTCCAAAATATCCACGTTGGGACTCTCAGGACTCGCAGTTGTGATCAAAGATTAACACAGGCCAACCATCTCAGACATGAAGGCCTCCAATCATGGTTCTGTTACACTAGCAATCTCTACAACCAATAACCATGGTTGTTCTTCAACAATTTGTCTTCCTTTCCCAAGCCAAGACACAAAATGAGGAAAGGTGAGTGAGTGAATGAACGAATGGAGTACAGACTCCATGAGAGAAGATTAACATTTAACAATTCGGTGAATGAGTGTGTGAAGTGACCAACAACAACACCAGAATGGGGACAAGAATGAGAGTGAGAAAATGAACAAAACATATGAGAGATTTAGCCAACCTGGGAACCCCTTCCACAAACCAGGGACGGTTTTTTATAATTCATGGGGATCAAGAACCTCTTGGATTTCCCCCAAGAACTCACATAATTGATTTCCCCCCCATTACACAAAATAGGTAATATTAAATAAATAAGCACTTATCCCCTCAATCCCCCTCTCTTATGGAATCATATCCCCCTATAACTCTAGTCCTTGTCCCTCTAGCAAACATCAATGTATTTATTATTAATAATGATCAAAAGATTACATTTCTTAGGCACACTGGCCTTTTCATAATTGTTTGGGCAATTTGTCCTCTTAGCAATGTAACATTACATTATTTAATATGGGGGTTCAGAACCTGGGGTGTTACATCCCCTCCCCCTTATATTGGCACTATCTTCAGTCCATATACAAAACAAGAATAAAACTTTGAAAATTTATTCAAAAAGTTGTAGGTACTCTACTGGCATGGCATATTCATGCTCTCGGGTAGAATCTTTAAGACCATAGCAGGTCCACTAAACTTTTACCAGCTCTATAACTTGCACTACTTCATTTGGGTCAAATTCCAACGACGCGTTCGGCGCAATTGCCACTTTCTATTGTCGGAAGACCGACAAACCTCGGACCCCCTCAAACGTCGTTTCACATGACGTCGTTTTTCCGACAACCTATTTTTCGTTTGTATTGTGACGTTTCAAACGTGGCAAGAGAGATGTTGCAAACGTGGAAAGACCGACGTTTCAAATTTGGCAAGACTGATGTTTCAAACGTGGCAAGAGAGACGTTGCAAACGTGGCAAGATCGACGTTTCAAACGTGGAAAGAGAGACATTGCAAACATGGCAAGACCGACGTTTCAAACGTGGAAAGAGAGACGTTGCAAACGTGGCAAGACCGACATTTCAAACGTGGCAAGTGAGACGTTGCAAACGTGGCAAGTGATATGTTTCAGACGTGGCAAGAGAGACACTTCAAAGGTGGCAAGACCGACATTTCAAACGTGGCAAGTGAGACGTTGCAAACATGGCAAGTGAGACGTTTCAGACGTGGCAAGAGAGATGCTTCAAAGGTGGCAAGACCGATGTTTCAAACATGGTAAGTGAGACGTTTCAGACGTCTGAAACATGGCAATAGAGACATCTAGAACGTGGCAAGACCAACGTCTTGAAGGTGGCAAGTTCTCGTCTAGAACGTGGGAAGAGAGACGTTAAGAGGTATCATCTCCGATGTGGTTGTTATGGGAGCGACACTCCAAAATGTCGCAATAGCGACCTTCTTGTAGGTATTTAAAAAAAAATATAATATCAGTACTAAGAGGGACATGTACATTAA
>JZKD02S1400294.1:99044-122265 GCA_000966675.3 Picea glauca
ACTCATCACTTCACTTTATTATTTACCTTCTAAAATCTCTTAAACCACTTTGACTACTTTGACCTTTTGGGGCTTCTAGATGACATAAGAGGGTCCTCCAACTTTGTAAGGCCATGACTCTCAAACCGTGAGGAGTTATGTGATGTTCCACATACCACCAGAAATGGAATGACATGTACCATCCATATAGAATAGTATTACCTAAAAATATATCAAAACTCATACCATTATCCATTAAACAAACTTGGGTCCATTACCCAAACCTCGGTTCTCCAACTTCTCATGGCCATAACTCTCTAACCATAAGGAGTTATGTGATGTTCCACATACCACCGTGTTGAGCGCCCAACACACCCTAAAATTTCTATGTCCATTTCTACTTTTTGGGTACCACTTGATCTTTTTGCACTATCTGTTTCCACTTCAGCATGAAATTGTTGCTTGCGCTTATCTTTTATGTTTTCATGTTTGAATTGTTTAAAGTCTTCTTGAACATATAAAGAATCATCTTAATTTTTAAAGGGACTTAACAACTACTTAAGAAATTGACAGTCAGAGCATCTTTGGATGCACTTAAGGGATTCGACATTGATAAGACTTAAGTGCGATAAGAACTATTCGTAAAAATACAAAATATCCGAGCGTCGATCTTTATCGGCGTTGGTGGATGAAAGTTTCTCTTTTCTATGAATGAGCTTCGACAAGAATATCGTTGGAGACTGATCCATTCAGCTTCGGAAGAAAAGGTTTTTCTTTCCCCCGTGAATAAACTCCACTAAAGATATCGCCAAAGACCGATCCGTTCGGCTTCAGTAGAAAAAATGAAAGAGTAAGCATCGCATGAGTAAAGGAATAATATCACCAATCGACAACCCCCAAAACATTTTCGGTGTTGGGAAATTACGGAGATGATAACCCGCCAAGAATCTATGCACTTAAAATTTCCACGATTACTGATCCTCGATACCATCGGCATTGGAAGTGTTTGTCGGGAGTATATTAATGGAAATATACACAAGGATAGTAGTCGGTCCTCAATCTGTACACTGGAGAGATGCAACATGATGAGACATGTTAGCCCTTAGATAGGTTAGGTACAATGCATTTAAAATGTTACTTAATTCTTGGATCATGCATTATTTTCTTTCACATGTGCAAATCGAAAGGGACCATTTAAGCTTTCTGATACAATGCATATCCCTCTACACCTCCGCCATAAACCAGTTAGAATTTATTTGCAGAGATCCGATGACAGTTTGTTTTTAATTACATTCATTACTTGTAGGATCTCTCTCGTTTTATTCTTTTAAGTCATTGTGTATGATCCTATTTTGCACGACAAGGAGTTCAAAGAGCACAGAAGAGCAAGGCTAACAATCCGAAGAAGGCTTCTAAGGGTCAGTAAGTATTAAACAACAATCGTAGAAAGAATTATAGGTATGTATCGACTTATGGCATTTTTCGGCTTCATTTGATATGTTTCCACACAATGCTAATGTGTATGCATGTTTAAAAGACCGTTTAAATTGCAGGAACAATGCCTCCAAAGAAACCCACCACCAGGAAATCCCCAAGAGCACCAAAGATGCAAGAACTAGAAGCAGGAGAAGGCTCCTCCCCGACAGTTGCAAGGCAATTATAATTTTCTCCAAAGCCAATTCCCATCATTAAAACAACCACCAAGAAGGCCTTCATTCAACCCCCAGCCTTCATAGACACATAGGTGAACATTGGATCCAAAACAACATTCCATCGATGGGAAGAATTGCTTAAAAAAATCAAGAAGGAAGAACCCCTCGAGTATACCCTGCACAGTGATCCTGATACAAGAAGACTCAATGATGAAGTACTCCTGAATTTCCGCAAGGCGTATCTACACATGGTGGCAAGTCAAAATCTGTTATTTCCTTACATTGAGCTCCTAAAGTGGATCATTGACCACACTGATGCACATTTTTTTTTATTAATGACGATAACGGTGAGTGCGTCGGGGTTTTCTTGCCATCAAAAGTTTAGAGTTACTACAAGGTCAAGGAGCTGGAATAAAAGTTGAGCACCGATTTCATTGTAAGTTTCTATGCAGCACATGACACCAGCAAAATCATGGCATCATTGTGGAGGGAAGACAAAAAGTTCACGAACCGAACTTCTAGTTGGTATATGATGACCAATCTGAGGGAACCATACATATACCTGATGGCTCTTCTCTGTAGGTTGCATGGGGAGAAAGATTACTCCCAGTTTTTAGAGGCTTGGATGCCTCTAGCTTATATGGTGGCCATTTCAAGAACGAGCTTCAATTTGGGTTCCATCATCTCAAAACAACTGATCACTTGCATACGACAAGCCCAGATGATGAAAGAGGGAGAACCCCTCTCCTTCTACATGGCCTCGCATTTGGTGGATGTCATCTATGCCAGGAACGTTTTCTCTAGGATGAACCTAAACTGGCACTCCTCTGAGCTCCCGGTCCATGTATACTTTAGAATTTTATGGGAAAACAGGTACAAGAAATCCTATTCTCTTATCTGTGACCAGTTTATTGCACGCATTTATTTTTTGTTGTTGAATAAAGAGTGCCCAAGGCTATCAGATGAAGCAAAAAAGGTTATATCGAAAGTAGGTCACTAGTATCTAGATAAGCGCGAGACCTACGTCCGGGTTTTCGGCACCATAGGGGCACCCCATTTGTTATCCATATATGTCCCTAATCGACTAGAGTTAGGGGAAATTTTCTATCAAACCATTCTACAAGGTTATAACGCCCCTTTAGTAAAGGAAAAGAAGCGTGCCTTCATACCTTATGGGTTTCATATTGGCTTCGACATGGTCAAAGACACCGTGCATTCTAAGCAAGAAGGGCTAAGTCAATTGGAATTTTGATTCCAAACTGGTCATTTTCACAAACACGATCCCAAAGTTATGGTCTTGAAACATGCATTCCGGGTATCATCCTCTTCACCCACGACCAGTTTGAAGATGGAATTATCATCGAAAATGCTCAAGACTGGAATGAGGTGGCAGCAAGGATGGATGATCCTAAAACAACCTGGTTCATATCCATGAGTTGGGAAGAGCAAGCGACGTCATTGAAGCAAGAATGTCAAGAAATTCTCAGGACTCAAGAAGGAACAATAACATCGGAACCGAGTGACGTGGTGGGTGCTCCCCAAGAATCCATTGGAGCAACAAACGTTTGTCAGGAATCCCCAGTACAAACTAGGGATTCCCCTGAAATTCAAGCTGCATAAGGGATGGGTGAAATTTTGTGGTAGCAAAACCAATTACTAATGAAGCGGATGCAGGATAATTCGTACGTCATCATAACACCTAGATTTCTGACTGGTATCTGAGAAAGCATCCTGATGGAGCCAAGTGGCCCTAGTTCCATGAACCTTGGTAACACCAATGGGTCAGACAACCCTGAATCCACAACATCGTCGATAAATTCCATGATGGGTGGGACGACTCAACCAGAGATAGGTCGGGTGTCGGTAGAAACACACGCGCCTAATCCTTTGAGAAAGATTATAAATATATATAGTTACGATGAGAGTACAGAGTCATCTCATGACACCCCTGTGTGTGTCCAAGAGGAAAATGTTTCTGAGAGGACTTCTTCCCCAGAGCCTGAAGTTCAAACAAAAATTCCCACAAAATGAAACAAAAGATGAAAGTGGCCTCGAAACAAAGCGACCTAATACTTCAAAGACCGAAGCAGATATGAAGGACAAGCATGAATCAGAGGAGCCAAAGAAAGAATCCCCACAGAAGGAAATCAATGGTTCTACGACCAATGAGAAAGTAAGTAATGAGTATATACCCGACGTCTCTATTTTTCTCAATAATCAAATCCCCGATGAGCGATAAGTAGAGGATAGCTCTACAAGGCATAGTGAGGAAGTTCAAGAGCCCAATCTTGAATGAGTATAAAGCACCGATAACCTGGGAAACACGCTCACATGGGGTGATTAGTAGATACCAGAGCTGGTAGATGAGGTATCGGATATCTATGTGATCTCCTATGATCAAAAGAGAAAGGCCATCACCCAAAGGATGGAAAAGAGAAGAAGGATCACATTGAATCACTCCATCTTGGTTACTACAGAGGAGAACTTGAACAACACAACAGACACCCAGATGTATGAACTTATCATCCTGGGAAAGGAACTCTTCTATGCCACCTTGGATAGACACAAGAGAGATGAAAAGGAACTAGCCACTGCCCTAAAGGAGCTTGAACACTTGTGTCATCTGGCTAAATACTATAAAGGCACCACGTAGACCACCGTGTACCTGAAAGGTGAGTTCGAAGAAGTTTACAATGAATTCAAGAAAGAAAGACACTTGTTAACTGCAAAAATAGTTGATTTCTAGGAAGACACTCTCATGGCACTCATGAAATGCAAGGATATGGAGAAATGGTATGAAAGGGAACAACAAGCAGTGGAAAGACTCAAGTACATTAAGGCAGTCCAGCAGGGCTGAAACAAGGAAGAACACGACATTCAGACGGTGGGAAAAAGTAGTCTTAATCGCATGAGGATGTCAGTTGAGTACTAGGCTAAGATGTCTCTGGACCCACACCAAGAAATCCAAGAACAGTGGATCAGATGCAAGAAGCACTGGGAAAAAATTAATAAAGTAATTAGATAAATCGAACTCCCTGAGTTCGATACCCCCGACAACTTCATCGACTTCAGCGACATAGTGGAGTTGCATGCCAAACAATATTATCTATGGACCAAAGAGCTCGTAAAGATGACTGACGCAAGACCAAGGTAGGTGCAATGATTCGCAGGGCATCCGATCAGAGCCCAAACCATGCTATAGCAGTTGAACTCTAGTCTACTAAACTACCGAGCACATGCAGTGGACATCAGGGGAATATATGTGGCTCCGATGGAACAACATAGATTTCCATGGGCCCAAACTTGTGAAGAACTGTTTATCAATTTGTCTAAATATGAGAGAAGTCACCCTTTTCAAGAGATATCTCGGGTTGATTGTTAAAGAAACTGTTAGAAGATAATGCCATGTGGCGATTTTTGTTTGGCTTCAACTACACTTAGCCATTAATTTCAGTTAAAATTTATATTATAAATAAAGACATTGACCAATTAATAGAGGGTCGATGGTTGTTGTAAGAACTCCTTTTTTTTTTTGTTGTTGATAATTATTTTGAAGCTGCTATGAATTAAGAAAGTCCTTCTCGACCAAAGAAAAATTGTTTTCATCAAATGCATGTGATTGGAATTGGAGAAGAACTACTTCCTATCCTGTTTCATAAATGATGCAGTAATGAGTAAGAGCAATTAATTATGTTGTCAATTTATCTAGTGCAATGTTTTGATGTTCTTTTCTTTAATGATGAAGATAAATCGTTGTGTTATTATGTAATGAATGGTTATGGTAGATGAATTATTTTGCTTGCCATTATCTTATTACATATGTGCTTTATTTTTGATAATTAGTTTCTTGGACAATAATTGGATGCTCACATTGTTGATGTATTATTACTAAGCCTGTGGTATAGAATCATCATCTACATGTTTGAGCAGCGGGTTATCCCAAGCTTAGCCTCTTCCCCCAGTAGTTAAAACTTAATCCTGTTTGTAGTCAAGTTGGTTTATATTGTCTTTCATATCTCATAGCAATCTCACCCAAGAGAAAACACAAGAAGAGAACAGTCCTAACTGAAGGAAGATCCTTCACAAGAAAACACAAAGCCCATCGATAATTTGTTTGAATCGCAAGATATGGAGAACCATCCCATATTTAAACGCTGCAGAGTCTAATTGGGCCTCAATGGTAGGTTTGGTTCCTACTGTTAAACTAAGGGATTTAGGACCCATTAACAAAATTGGCACTAGAAGGAGGACCTGAGAATGAATGGTTGAATATATATTTTATATAACATTTCAAACAGCCTACAGATTCATAACAACCCACATGCATGGCTAGTCATTCACAAGACAACCCACACGTGGTGAGTAATATCAAAGAGGGTAACTCACCCTAGCCCGAGGAAGAACCTTTTCACCCTGCAATACCTTACACCCTTCCTCACAAGGAAGTAAATCAATTCAGGAGAAACACAAGAGCGTACGCCTGACAGATCGGTGAATTGTCTTTAGCTCCCATACTCCCTCTAAGAAAACAACAAAGAAGACCAATGGTTATCACTCCTAATGAAGTCTTCGTACACTCTATAGAAGACTTAATAGATTTCACAATTACCGAAATCCAAGAACCTCTTGATTTGATACCCGAAATGCCAGCTGGTGACATCTCTGAGCTAGACGACTTTTCAGAAGAAGAAGAGTTCGAATTGGATTTCGAAGATATGGATGTAATAAAAACCATGAGGAGGAAAGGGAAATCCCACTTCAAAAAAACCAACCTTGGTTGGTCGGAGACGCCGTGGCCATCCCTGGATGAGTACATAATCTTCCCCGACACCTGGAGAAGCTGCTTCCCAAGTACGACTTTGAGACTTCAGGTTTACCTAAAGATCATATCAAGAAGTTCATACTCACGATCAAAATTATGAATGTTCAACATGAATATGTAGTCTACAGACTTTTCCCCTACACATTTGAAAATTCAGCTTCCATGTGGTATTTTAATTTGCCAGTAGGATCTATAAGTAGCTAGACCAAGTTCCAAAAAGATTTTCTAGATAAATTTGTAGAGGAAACTACTATGGGAGCTCTGATGACTGAGTTGTTCACTGCAACCATGAGTCCGAAGGAAACGGTCAAAGATTTCAATCAAAGATTCACGACCATCTTAAAAAAAATCCAGCCTATGACAAGACCAACTTAGGAGCTGCAAATCGAGGTTTATGCTAACACGCTAATGACTTCTATTTCTATGTTTGTAAAAAGAGCCGCTAAGAAAACCCTGGTGGAAAATTTTGAAGAGGCCATGACAATAGAATTCCATATGAAAGGATTTAAATAAGGGCATACCTCTCTAGTAAAAAAGGAAGCCCAACCCCTTCCCAGGAGAGGACTCCTTTTGACTAGACTACCGAGGAAACCAACTGAAAAAACTCTCGACAAGGGTAATGGAGATATAGAAGATATACAATGCATGGTTAAGAAATTATTAAATGATATCATAGACATGAAAATAAATGAAGGAGATGGAAACCAAGGACAAAGGCCCTATAATCCTTTCTATAAAAGAAACCCTCATTTCAAAGCAATTGAACCTCCCCCGACTAACTTAAATATTTACCTAGGGAATGTTGTGTTTGATTCTTTCTGTACTTACCATCAGGAAAACCACTCCGAAAGGGACCACCCTTAAAGGGTGCATGCCATGAATTTGATGGCCAATCAGTTTCTAGATGAAGTCTCCCTAACCGAACAACTAAGCAGTTTGGTTATGAATATTGTTGACCAGGAAGAGATTGACCCACCAAAAGATACAGCCATGTTGGTATGGGATCCCAACCTAATCATGCCTTCCGATGACCTGTTTGAGCCTCAAGAACAACCCACAAAAGTTTCGGTGATACAAACACGCAATAAGGGTCCTCCTAGCTCAAAAGATATCGACACCACTTAGACCTCAAAAAGTAATTTAACTTCCGATTGTCCAAAAACATCCTTCACTCTCGGTAAAAAACCTGTAAGCATTCATACTCAGGAATCGCCAAAACTAGATTACAATGTGGTCGAATATTTGAAGAAGTTAAAGGCTAATGTATCAGTTATGGACATATGCAGGATTCCTCAATAGAAGGACTTTATGTTACAAGATTTGAACTCAATAGAAAATCAGACGGCGGGTAATGGTCCAGAAAGAAAGCTATCTCCCACAGATCTGGCAGACAAACCAATTGTTAACACCTGTTCGGGAGACAGAAAGGAAAATCTTGTTGTCCCACCATTCCTCTTACGTTTGAAGTCTTCAATAGAAATCTTCATAATTGTTTGGTAGATTCGGTAGCTTCTTCCAATGTTATGCCCTTGCCTATTTGCAAACAATTAAATGTTGTTCCTCTCAAGAGTGATAAACACATCATACAACTAGACAAAACCTAGGTCAAGGTTGTAGGAGAACTTAAAGATGTGATGATCAGAATATCGACAAACCCCATGTTTGTGCAAGTGATTAACATCATTGTAGTAGATATCCTAGAGGCATATGGGCTATTACTGAGTCAAGATTGGTCTGAAAAGATAAATGGCTACTTCAATATAGACTGGGCACACCTTTAGCTACCACTGAAGGGATACAAGAACATGATCAAAATCAATAGGGAGAGATATCTCAAGCATATAGTCACTGATCTAGAAACCCTGAACGAACCTTCATCAACAAATTCCCCCATATTGGGCAATTATTCCTACAATTCCTACTTCAGAAACTTTGCTCCTCTCTTGTCCGACGTTCCTCTTACACAAAACTCTAAAATGGCATTTCAAGAGAATTCACTGATACCGATAGGAGGCACCCTCTTCTGTCAAAACTCTGTGCTAGATCTTATAGAACAGAAGATGGGAGAGAAATAAATTAATAAGGAAAAGGAAAGGATTGATTGTCATTCACAAATTTGGACCCTCTATTTTGATGGATCTAAATCACAAGAAGGGTCAAGAGTAGGGTGCATCCTCATTGATCCTAAAGGTAAATTCCATTTCTTGTCCTATAGGCTAGAGTTTGAATGTACCAACAACACTGCCAAATATGAAGCTCCAGTACAAGGATTAAAGAAAGCCATAGATTTGAATGTCAAAGAATTGAAAGTTTTCAGAGACTCTGGAATTATTGTTAGACAAGTAATAAATACTATACATTGCAATTCTCCGCACCTAAAGAACTATCAGTAGGAAGTGCATAGGTTAATACAACACTTTGAAGCCTTTAATATTACAGCGATCCCCAGAGCAAAGAATATTCTTGCTGACTCCTTGGCCACAACTGCTTCTAGGTTGTCACCTCTAGAGGACAATGAAGCCTCCTAATTCAATGTGGAGTTTCTCTATAAACTGTCGGTACCTAATAAAATTTCCAATTGGAATATTTGAAGGAGATGAACAGATCATAAACATATTGACCAACCAAGAAAATTTCAAAGATCTGGCTATTGACGATCAAGTATTCCAAGAGAAATCAACAGAGATAGACCTTCGGATAGGACAACCTATGGATAAATCAAAGGATCACACAATCCTGAAAGGGATAGCTAACCTAGAAAACCTGTTTGATCTGAAAGAGCGATTTAAGGGACCAAAAAATGCAAAGATTGGTAGCTCTTGTCCCCTGCATGAAACTATAAATCTTGGGACCCCAGAAAACCCAAAGAATGTGAATCTTGACAGGACTATATCTAAGGTAGAGAGGAAATATTATCTCAAATTATTCATACAATACCAAGATGTCTTCACATGGTCTTATAGAGATCTGGAAACATATGATACCCGCATCATTCAACACACCATCCCGTTAAAACCTGAAGTGAAGCCTTTCAAACAAAGGCTCCAAAAGTATCACCCATCCTAGGAACCTCTCATGTACTAGGAACTAAAGAATATTTTATATGCAAAGATCATTTTTCAGGTTAGACATTCCACATGGGTAGCAAATCTGGTTCCGGTGAGGAAAACGTTTGGTGAAATTCGCCTATGCATAGATTTTAGAAACCTCAATAGAGCTTCAAAAAAGGACAATTACCCAATCCCGCTGATGGAACAACTCCTGCAGACCATGTCTGGTTCAAATATTTTCTCTCTACTAGATGGTTTCTCAGGTTACAAACAAGTCCTATTTTCAGAGGAAGATCGTTTAGAAACCACCTTCCGAACCAAATGGGGAACCTTCGCTTATAAACGCATGCCTTTCCGGTTAATTAACACAGGAGAAACCTTCCAAAGGGCCATGGACATAGCTTTCCGAGGACTAATCAATAAATGTGTGGTAGTGTATCTAGATTATGTAACAGTGTATTTGAAGAATAGAGAAGATCACATCCAACACTTAACTCAGATTTTCGAAAGGTGTAGGAAATACGGTATATCCTTAAACCCTAAGAAAACTATCTTCAGTGTTGAGGAAGGTAAGATGTTAGGTCACATTATATCTCAAGAAGGTATTCACATAGACCCAGAGAGGATTAAGGCCATATCTCAACTTCCCTTGCCCCATAACAAGAAAGCTATGCAGTCATTTTTTGGGAAAATCAATTTTGTGAGGAAGTTCACTCCCGATATCAAAGAAAGCATCAAAACTTTCCAAAATATGATTTGGAAGCATGTCAAATTTAAGTGGGATGATGAGAGAAAATATGCCTTTAGCAATATCAAAGCTTCTATATCCCGAGCCCCAGTGTTGCGAAGTCCTGATTTCAATAGAGACTTCTCCCAGTTTTGACTCAGAAGGATGATGATTGTTGGCTCGTGACCAAGTTTTGAGGGATCTTGGTCACGTTTGACCTATTTTGAGACTTCGACAACCTGAAGAAGGAGGAGCACAAGACGAAGCAAATATCGTGGGATCTCAACCCCTTTTTGGGTCCTTTTTGGGTTTTGGGATTATGTAATGGATATGGGATGTTGGCCCATGGGTTTACCCATGTTTAGGCATATTTTGTAATGTATAAATAGACACCTAGGCTATAGAAGAAGAAGAGAGGCATATCTGTGTGATATTGGCTAAGTTCTATATCTATGCAATTAAAGGATTGTAAGCGCTTTGTGCATACTGTGTGAGACTTGCAGAGCTATGTGCAAGGAATTGTAAGAAGGATTGGTGCTAGACCCTATCTTGAAGAAGGAGGATATGGCGGAGTGCGCACAGATCTCCTATCTCATGCGGAGTAAGATTTTGATGCTATGTAACTATAAGAATCTTGACAAAGATAATAAAGAAGAAGAGTTTGTGGACATAGCCCTAGGGTGGGGGTGAACCACATAAATAGTGTGTTATTCTTCTTTGTACAATGTCTTGATGTGTTTATGTATTTGCTTGCTAAGTGCTTTGATATCGATGGATAGATCTGTATATTCTTTGTGATAATGATGTAAAATAAGGTTAGATCTGAACTATGTGAATGTTCTTAGTGCTTGAATCTGCTAGATCTAATATTCCTCTTATGACAAGTGATTAAATACATCAGATCTGAGTGAATGATGCGATGCTCTGTTTTATCTGTGGAGTAGATATTGGTTAAGTATTAATGAATTATCAGTGATAAGTTCCCTGTTAAGAAGTACAATCACAGATCTATGTCCCATCTAAGGTTGCAGACACCTGAGTCCTTCAACAATCCCTGCCTCTTCCTCGGGCGAGACTTCATCTGCTTCGCAAGTGTTTCCGAAAGGGCCGATAGTTAGGGTTTTTTTGGTGCGATGGTGTAGTGTTTAACCCTGGGTCTGCCCCTGTGCCAACAAATCATTCTGTTGCTGGGACCTGAAACTGTGATTGTTGGGAACTCAGAAAGAAGAATATTTGTGCAAAGATCCGACTTGAAACTATGATTGTTGGGAACTAAGAAAGAAGAAGATTTGTGCAAAGATCCGACCTGAAACTATGAAATCTCTGTGCATAGATCAGTTTCCCTAGTGCGCAACATTCTATTTAACTTGTGAATCTCTGCGCTAAGAGGAAGGGCAAGATCTGGAGAAAAGAAGTTGGATCTAAAGAAAAGAGGTAAGATATAAGAGATTTGTGCCCTGCTAAAGGTAAAAGTGAGAATTTTTAGTAAGATATGTAAACTCTGTGCTTTGTTAAAGGTAAGAATAGTGAAATTTTTTTAGATCTGAAGCTTTGTGCTCTATACAAGTAAGATAAGTGGAAATTTTTGTTTCAAAAGTGTGGATCTAGGTATGTTTGATAGATTTTGTCCTAGCTTGAAAACTAGGGAATTAATAGATGAAAGAAGGTTTGATATACATAGATAGGATAAGAATAGTGAAAGATATATTATACCTATGCATAGAAAGAGTGTTTGGACTAACAAGTGGATGTAGGATCCTAGAAATAACTATTTGCAGGCTAGCTACCATGATCCTAGAGCGCAGTACATAAAGATATGGGGATCATTTAAAAGAAAGAGAGGATTAACCCTCTGTTACAGTTGTAGAAAGCTAGGACATCTTGCTAAGGAATGCCCTGGGAGGAGACCTAGTTGTCTTTGTTGCAAATCTCTAAACCATGAAGTATTGGATTTCCCTAGAATGATTGCTAATCTTGAAGGCATAAACATGAGACAATAAAAACTGAAGGCAGATCCAGAAATGGAAGAACCCCAGAAAGAATCAGAGAAAGTATTGCTACAGATAAGAGAAACCCTGAATGACCACCGACATATCAGCTTATCAGAGATCTTTAAAGAAAAATAATGCTTTGAAGCAAGAATAGGAGAGTTCAACATTGACTATGTTCTTGATGAGGAAACATAGGTGAATATTATGACAGAAAGAACTTGGGAACTTTCAGGGAAGCCTACTATGACTCCTTCATTCGGAGGATTAGGGATATTTAGAGGAAAGCTGATAAACCTATGTGGAAATCTCACCCAGATCTCTATGAATGCCAATGGAACTTCGACAAAAGAATATTTTGAGATTATTAAATTTATTGAGAACAACACCCCATTTACCATGTTACTAGTAAAACTTTGGATTGAAAAAGATCAGGCCAGAAGGAAAGAAGAAGAAGAAATTTTAGAGCAGAAGAAACAAGAATTAAAAGATTTCATGACTAGAAGGATCATGCACTTGATTGAAGAATAGGAGAAAATATTGAAGCTATTTAATACCAAAGACCCATATGTCGAAATTGCAAGAACACTAGAGGACCCATGGAAGATTGAAGTACCTGTTCCAGATAAAGAAGAAGCATCACCCTCGAATCTTAGGAAAGAATTTAAACAACGCGAAGTAACTATGCCAAAAGAAGATAAGAATCAGAATGGAAAAAGGCATACCAAGATGAAGCTCACTAGAAAGAAGGCTAGAAAGCTAAGTAACAAGAGAGCTAAGATCGACAAGTTACAAAAGGTTCCAGAAGGAACTTCGTAGATGAAAACTTTGAGAAATTGGAACTTCGCTGGGATCACAGAACAACGTCACATGGAACTTCGCCATGGCGAAGTAATATATCCGTTGGGAACAATGTAACCATTAGAATGACCCCTTCGAATGAGAAGAAAGGAATTTATGGTTCGCTACCAGACCATTGGACTGCACCATAATGGATAGAACATAGTTAATGAAGGCTTCTTGCCCATTGTCACCCGTTGCAAGAGATCCAATGACAAGTTATCTATTTATCTTGTCGTGCCATGCCTTGAGAACACTTTTTCTAATTGTGAATCTGAACCCATAGACTCATTGATTTTACATGGTGATCATTGTGTTATTTCCTGCTATCCTATTGCAGTGTCTAAGTTACTCCCCAAACCCAAGATTTTTAATCCCAAGCATGCATGTCAGACGAGTTCAGCGTTGAAGAGAAAGTTGTTGAAGAAGTTTTGATCGACCTCATGAATGAAAAATTCATGTTGATGTCTGAAGGTATCCAAGCTTCATCAATGAGGATGGTGCAAGCCTCCCCATCGACTTCTCGCGGAGCTAGACCATCCCGACCATCAGTAGAAAGGAGAACCATGCATAAAGACGACCTCACGAATGAAAAACTAATTCCAACCATCTTGCCTGATTACATCCGACCTTTGGCTGGCACGGTGAACCGTGACAGTGTGCCATGAGATTTTGAATATACCATAGTTACAACATACCTCCCGAAGGGGATACACGCAGTTCGAATAGACCAGGACAAGATCGCAGCACTAAAGTTTAGCAACTTCAACCTCAGTGATCGCAAGATCTATGGCATGCTCGCCCCATACAAGTTCCTGACCAAAACTAAAGGAAAGAACTCAAAGATAATTCCCCAACCATGGACAATGAACCTTGCATAGTCCACCCTGTTGAATGTCATGAAGATCCCACACTTCGAAAGACACTAGGAAGTCAATGTCTATGTCCAACTGCTACTATCATGTTACCATGGCAGATACTTATGGAAATACTATTGCATTACAGTTGACCTGATAATAATCCATAGGATCACAGGCCTGATTATGCAAGGACCCAACCTGCAAGACTTTTATCTAGGAAAAGCCGTAGATTGCGCACTTGCACAGAAGATAAAGGACACCTATGGAAATGTCGAGAAGGGGACAAGAGGCTACAAGGTATCTTCCATCCAGAGTGGCGTAGTGTGGCTCACATGTCAACTGATAGCTAGGAAGTTAGTAAGAAAGAATCGACCTACACAGGTCACCGACTTTGTAGTTGACCTCGCAGGGAAGTGTGCAGAAGGCCTTCAAATGAACTGGGCAAAGTACCTAGTTAACCAGTTGGGATTGTCAAGAAGCCTAGGGCCAAGGTTACAAATTCCATTTCATCTGGCTCCTGGTCCTCATTGCATTTGTTTCCTAGGAAATGTTGGAAGGAGTAACCTTCCTAGAAATAGAACCATTTGAACCGCTTGCCGCGAAGTTTGCTACCCTTTGGTATTCAATAGATATGAAAAAATAGTGGCAGTCGAATGTTGTGTTCCATACATACTATCTTCAATTGAAGTGAGCCATCAAAGTCGAGCCTCTCATGACTCCAAATACTTTACATAGGTTCCAACCACTAATGAAGTTCAGCATAGATCAACACTTCACCTATATTATAGCATGGGAAGATGGACATAAAGAGAAGCTCCAGACATACTATAAGCTTATAGAAGAAGACCTAGATGAAATCACTAAGGAATGGTCCACTGACCTCCTTATCCCCGCCAACCCCACGAAGATATATGATATTGACATCCCAGAGGACACCCACAAATAATAGACTACACTTGGTACAAGTAGACAAAAGAAGGATGAGGAGGTCCAAAACTTAAGCAACACCTCAGGGAAGACTGCTTTCGTGTCACCTAACCAAGAGGGTGGTGACAAAGCTGAAGCTGAACAAAGGCCTAGTGAAGTAACACCGCCCCGAGAAGAGGAGGACCCCTCGAAGAAGTGGAATGTTTCCCCCCTGAAACCTTCTTCCCAGAAAAAATTGAAAGACACCATGACCAAAAAGCAGACTTTCCTCACCTCTGATGACTTCGACTTTCTCATAGCAGCCTTGAATGATGCTTCGTTGGAAATAATAGAGAAACAAGAAGCCAAGCAAGAGAAAATGTATGATAGGATTGAAATCGAAATCACAGAGGTACAACAATCCCTCCAGTCCAGTTGCGCAGTATCCACTACGACCCTACAATCGGGAGAACCGGGATTGGGAGATGATCCATCCCAACTCCATCAACTAGCTGATACAGTCGAATCTCGCCTTCGAAGAGTACAGGAAGAAATAGAACAAGCCACCTAGGCTTTGATGCAAGTACAGGGAGTACTTTTCAAATAACATTGAGTTGTAGAACAGGAAAATATTACTCTCCAAGCGAAGTTCGATGAAGAAAAAACACAGAGACAACAAGGAAAAGAACAGTTGCTCGCAGAGAAACTCAAAGTTATTAGCACTGAAAGTCACACTTTGACTGCTAAAGTGTAAGCTCATCACCCATTAGAATGTAAAATATAACTTTGGTTTTGAATAGGTAGATCAACAATATGGATAAAGAAAGAGAGATGGAAGCAGACTGCATATCAGTAGGCTACAACAATGGGCAATGGAGTCACAAACATCCCACTCATCGAAGGCACAAAAGATGCTTAACAAAAAACAAGATTATATGCGAATAGGTGGAACAATGAAGAAAGAAAACATAATATATAATGTTCACTAAACAAATATCCTCTCAATTTAATAAATCAACAGATACTTGAATATAAACAATGATTGATGGGCAAAATACAATAGATCCTCTACTGCTTAGGGATCCATAAATCATTGACAGCCTTTGATCCTCAAATATGCCATATATTCAAATAAGAATAAATATAAAATAAGAGTTACAATATGAAATCAAAACTCTCATGAGTCTCCAATAGAAGTAATTCTTATAATCTTGAAATGCCCACAGGCTTACAAATGAACACGCACAGAAAATTGCCTAGTCCTACTCTCTCTAGCCTCTCTTGGCTCATCTATCTGCCTTCTACAAGAGATATTTCCTTATTTAAATAGAAAATAGCATCCAAATGAACTAAGTAGGTCGAATCCCATCTCCTCCATTGGACTCTAAACCTAGGAGATAGGTGGCAACAATCAAAGAGACAAAAATCCAACAAACTGCTGATTTTTAGGAATTTGTTGGAAGTCATTAATAAAATGTCTCCAGCTCATTGCATGAGTCCTTTGCTGGAGAAAAATATTAGGTACAGGTGCCCCTTGACATCTAACTGATCCTTTATAAGTCATTCTAACCCTCCTTTACATTTGGCAACCTCCCAACAAGTCGAATATCAAAACCGTGACCACTACAGGAAATTAGTACGCAGTGCCATTGTGTAGAGTACATAGTGCCTACTTCTATATCCAATATCTCTCAAGACAAAACACATTTTGAAAAAATGAGAGAGTTTTTTGTTATTTGGAATGTTATGAACAAAAACCTTCTCCAATTTTCAAAAATACATCCTCAACTGCTCATAATCAAAGTTTTAAGTTAATGACTCAAAACTAGTAAAATAACTCTGCACAATTTGTTTTCTGCCAGAATACTACGCAGTGCCTGTAGGTAGCACCACTGTGTTGCATCTGTTTGTCTATTTAGGTAGCATTGTAAAAAATGCAGCACCTTCAATCTTGAACATGTGCAAAGTAATTAATGTCCTTTCATGATATCAAACCCCCTTTACTTAGATGCCTTGGCAATTCAAAGAGGTAGTGTATTTTACCACTAAGGGAGATGGTATTTAGCAAAACTTAAAACCCTAATAATTAAATGCTTAGAATCCCTTCACCAACTATTTTTTCATCTTGACACTTAACCTCACACTCTTTCTGGTAGAAAGAGGATCTTCAATTGACACAACAGATTTCTTGTTCTTAGCATTAACAGGCTTTTTCAGTGTAGTTGTACTATATTTAAATGCTTGTTCTTGATACTTGTCACCTTAACCAATATTGTGCTAACATAAGTGAAAGAAGTGGTCATCAGATCACTTTTCTCTGTGACAGTCATAGAAATAAAGGCAGAGGATCGAGTCATGCAGCAAGTAGAGCATCTCGCAGAAGTGATCTAGCAGCTACAACAATGCATAGAAAACTTAGCGCTACGCACAATGCTCGAGACTCCACAGGACGTACGGGATCAAAGAGAAACAATTGCTCAAAGCACAGTTGAGAGAATAAAATACCTTACTATGGAATGTAAAAAACTTACTGATCGCAATGCCTAGACCTGCGAGAAACTCATAGAGAATCTAGAACTGAAGGCACTAGATTCGTAGCTCCAAGAGGTGGAGTATCAAGATGATGTGATACAAGCACAGCCGAAGCCCCTTTCAGCTGTGGAAAGAATGAAGCACTGCCAAGAGCAATGCACTATGCAGTAGCAGATCCACACTATCCAAAGTAGATTTATGGAAGTAACTCAGAGACTCCAACCTGTACAAGATAAGGCCTACCAATTGTTCATAGAGGTAGAAGGCCAAGGAGTAGACCTGGGGAAGGTTGTTATTGCAGTTGAACAATGCCTGGAGGGGCCTGTAAACGAGGTAGTCATCCAAGATTTTGTTGTACAAGAGGCCACCATACAGTAGCAACTTGAAGCAGCTTGAGCCAAGCTTGAGGCTTTCAAAGCATAACTATCCAAATCAAAGTGAATTGGGATGAGTCACAGGTGAGTGTTGGGGGCCTGTTGGCCCTTGACCAAGTTTTGAGGGATCTTGGTCAAGTTTGACCTATTTTGGGACTTTGACAACCTTAAGAAGGGGGAGTGCAAGACGAAGCAGAGATTGTGGGATCTCATCCCCTTTTTGGGTCCTTTTTGGGATTTGGGATTATGTAACGGATATGGGATGTCGGCCCATGGGTTTACCCATGTTTAGGACTATTTTATAATGTATAAATAGACACCTATGCTATAGAAGAAGAAGAGAGGCATATCTATATGATATTGGCTAAGTGTTATATCTATGTGATTAAAGGATTGTAAGTGCTTTGTGCATTCTGTGTGAGACTTGCAGAGCTATGTCCAAGGAATTGTAAGAAGGATTGGTGTTGTACCCTAGCTCGAAGAAGGAGGATCTGACGAAGTGTGTGGAGATCTCCTGTCTCCTACAGAGTAAGATTTTGATGCTATATGCCTATAATAATCTTGAAAAATATAATAAAGAGGAAGATTTGGTAGACATAGCCCCAGGGTGGGAGTTGTTGGCGTTGGAAGTCACTCCCGAATTGTAGCAGGAGTAGAGCCCAACGCCCATCAGTTTATGTACTAATTTGTTTATAGAGGGTGATCAAGTGGAAGAAAACTCAGAACAATATCGTTCTAACTCTGAAACTAGGCTGCACATGCACAGGTAGGTGAGGTCTTAGTTAAACTTCATACAGTGAGTTGTAGTAAGGGTGAATAGGAGGAAGACTTTTGTGAGGAAAAGATGAGGGTTGTTGTAAGCATCGAGCTTCTGACAACCTATAGAAGAAAAACTTGAACCTGAGAACTTTTTACGCTCAAATGTAGGCAACACTAGAGAATATATAGGTTTTACAATAAATCCTTTATCTTAACACAGTCACAGTAATCCATGTGAATCAGTCGATCATGAACTCTCTCAATATGAGATGAAACTAGATGGGATAAGAAAGTTGTCTATTATAAAACAAGAAATTTCACATACAGATACATAACCAGAGAACTAGAGAATCTATTGAAACTTTATAATCGAGAGCTTTTCTCTACCATTGATGATTACAAAAATAGAAAAACTGAGTATATATAATCAGAAAAATTTGCCCAATAGAGTCGTGCTCGAAACTCCAAGACGTGGTGTCTCTTTAGTCAAACCTGTATGGAAAGCCTTCATCAGACGCCACCTTAACTCAACATGGATCTTGCAGGGGGGGGGCATACACACAAGGGTACCATGGGATGATTTCTCCAGGCCTCCCATACCTTCCATTTATGGCTCAAGCTGAGGTTTCACCTACCTGCTCGATTTCAATTAACTGATTCCCCAGGGAGTGGCTAAGACAATACCCTTAGGAGAAGACCACGTGTCTTCTCCCTAAGGCTCAGAGGCTAGCCTACCTTTCTTCTATCACCACCATCAATGTAACCCAGGGCCATGACTTGGCACCTCTCTCAAGGGCGCTTCGACATTTCTTCTTTCAAGGATTTCTACTTCCCCTGCCTTCAAATTTCCTGGCACCCAATCTTGCAAAACAGCTCTCCAGGATCAACGGTTGGATCGGCTCTAAACTAATGGCCACAATAATTTTTCCTTGAATGCATTGGCTCCACGCCCCCTTCATCTTCTTTGTCCCTTTTCCATATGACCTAGTACTATGACCGTGGGCCCGCACCTAGAGGCGCTTTCGTCACTTCGCATTTCACGGCTGGGAGGAGGTTGATTCCTGTTCTTCAATGTCACGATAGGCGAAGAGGTGATAGAGACTAATCACGTGCCACATGTCCCTCTTTGATTAGATGGCCGAGAACTTATTCGGTGATACTCTGGGCCCAAATCCTAGACACCTTTGGCACTTCGCATTTCGTGGATGGGAGGGAGCTGATCCTTGCTCTTCAAAGTCACAATAGGTGAACACGCGATAGAGCCTAATTGCACGCCATGTGTCCCTCTCTTATCAGACGACCTAGAACTTATTCGACGATACTGTGGGCCTGAATCCTGGACGCCTTTGACACTTCGTATTTCATGGATCCCAGCTGCAGAGAAAAGTGCTTCAAGGTCACGATGGGAAACGTTGTGATAGAGCCCGATCGTGCGCCAGATGCTCCTCCAGGATGGATGGCCTGGATCATTTCGGCGAGATTGCGGGCCCAATTACTGTGTTAAACATGGCATAATTCCGTTGACCGCAAATATCCGCTGACCGATGATCTGCTCCATCAATCAATCCTCATCGTCGGACACTGGGTCGTGTGTCTGCTAACATTTTAAGCCCAAAATTGAGATTTTATTCACTGCACGGTGTGCTCACGGCTGCATCCTTGGAAAAAATGCCTTTTGTTGGAATTTCAGTCCTACTTCTGCGTAGCTCGGGCTATGGGCTCAAAGGGGAGAAAACAACCCACCCCTCTTAACAAGAATTAATGTTAACATTAGGCTCCATGAGGGATAGAGTTATCCATGTGATGATCTAAGAACTCATTTGCAGCTTCAGTGCCTTGCTATTGGGCTATGGAGTCATTTACTAAGCCAAAAAATAAAAATAAACAAAGAACCAAAAGGACAATATTTACAAACAAAGGAGCTGTCTAAGGCTCAAACAAAACATTTCTTTAGAAAATGCCCATTTACTGGGCTGTTGAAAACCTCCCCACCCTCCAAATCCTGCAACCTATACGTGTTATTTGAGAAAATCTCATAGATTTTGAAGGGCCCGATCCATAGGGCATCAAACTTGTTGTGTTTTCCCTTATCCTGTTTAGGTGCATCCCACTTAAGCACCAAATCCCCGATCTCAAACTTATTTTTCTTGACCTTCCTATCAAAGGCATGTTTGATCTTCTGTTGATGACTATGAGCTATGTCCATCAGCTATTCCCTGATTTGTTGAACTTCCACCATCTGATGAATCCTTCTAACCATATGATCTGCCTCTCCTTCATAATCTTGAAAGAATTTCGCTACAGGTAAGGCGATCTGAGTGGGAAAAACCACCTCTGTTTTGTAAACCAGCTGAAAAGGTGAGGTGCCCAGGGACTTCTTCATTTTCACTCGATTGGCCCATAGAGCGAATTTGAGATTTGAATCCCAAGCCCTCTTATTATCTTCCAATAATCTTTTAATGATCTTGATTAGGATTTTATTGGAAGATTATGCCAGTCCATTTCATTGAGGATAATAGGGGGTGGAGTGAATTAGCGAGATCTCAAACTACTCACAGAACTTAATTAGAGGCTTAGATTTGAACGAAGCAACATTATCAATGAAAATCCTACTAGGACAGCCAAATCTGGCTATGATATCCTCCAAGAAGCCGATAATTACTTTGTGTCATGCACTTCTGGCGGGGGAAGATTCTATCCACTTGGTGAAATAGTCTGTTGCAGTCAGGATCCATCTATGTTGGCCACCTGAGGGAGGATGGATTTCTCCGATGAAGTCCAGCCCCCACTATTGAAAAGGTGCTAAAGCTACTATAGGCTTCAGTGGCAGTGGTCTAAGATGCTACTTTCCTGAGAACCTTTGACATTTGATGCAAGCTCTGACTTCTCTGTAGACATCAGTGAATAAGGTGGGCCAATAGTACCCAAATCTGAGAATTTTGTGAGCTGTGGTCTTCCAAAAATAATGTCTTCCACAAAGGCCACTATGGAATTCAAATATAACCTTCTTGGATTCCTGGGGGTTCAAAGACCGCAGCAACACCTCTAGAGGGTCTCTCCAGTACAAGACTTGGATAATGAGGCAATATTTGAGCACCTTAAGTTTTAAATATCTTGCTTTACTTTTACCCATTCCATCAGGGGGCTTCAACTCCTACAGAAAGTACAAAATGTCTCGATACCAGGTGCATTCTCTTAGCGGCAAGCTGTCCTGAAAGCTTTGGCTAAGCAACTCAACTTGCTGAGTTCCTGAGCAAGTATTGATCAGACTAACCCCCAAGGCTCTGCAATTAGATTCAACCAATAGCTCGGCCAAACCCTGCCCCTTAACCAACTTGGTGTGTTTTATTTCCAGGTCAAACTCAAGGATCTTAGCAATCCATTTACCTCTTCTTCCATCTATGTCGGGTTGTATGAAGATGTCCTTCATAGAGGGTGAAGGAACGTATGCAGTCACTCTTGAGTGCAAGACATAGACTCTGAAATCTTTGAGAGCTTTTACCAAGTGTTATAACCCTAAATTGCACTACACATGCTTACCTGTCATCAAGCCAACTCATATCCCTTCTTTGCAAAAACTCTGCTGAACAACTCTTTGAAAATCCTCTTGTGTAAAGGCCCATGCGCCCCGACCCATTACTGTACGCATGTACACGCTAGCTGACCCAAAACAACCTGCGTGGACCGACAAAAGCATGAAAAAAGGAAAGTTGCCGACGGAACAAAAAGCTATGGGTAAGTTAACTGAAACTCTTGGCCATACATGGCTGAGGGTTCGTCCAAAAACCTATCTCCTTCTAGCCTTTAAAAGAAGGGGTAGGGGTACCATTTGGAAGAGAAACAATATAGCAAAGAAACTCTACCCATTTGTGTATTCCAATGTCCCAACCCTTTAGCCTTTCCTAATGCCAAAGGAGATTTAAAGAAAAGCAGTTGCAGGATAGAAGAAGAGGAGACCAGGATCAGGTTCAAGGAGTGGTGGCCGGTCTCAGCTTTTGCAAAGTTGATTCATTTTAAGTAATAAAGAGAATACTTTTCCCATCCCAATTCATGAAATTTCTATGATTTGATTAGTTTATGTTTGATTTCTAACAAGTTAGTATATAAGTAGTATGCATGCATAGTTGTTGCTCATCTTGAATGTAGGTCAGCTTTGGAAGGAGGATTGCGAACAAGTAATCAAGTACAATGGAGGATCGACATCAAACACCGGTAACAAGGTAGGTATATCTTTCCATGCATTCACTAAGAAAAGGGGATTTAAATCTAGGGATGTAGGTAGAAAGTAATTTCTATTCGGTCATATCTGCATGCAAAGTTTGAACTCTATTTTCTAGTCTGTAGGGTGTTTTTCCCCAACAACACCAAGGCATGGGCCTATTTCTCCACGATTTTGTACCTGATTTCTGCATCTCTTAATGCTTTATTGAAGAAGGAAATGGGTTGCTCTTGCCCTTCCTCTGTAATGTCCCCCACCTCTTAGAGAGGTAATGAGGAGACTTAGTGGCCTGGGCACCCCCACTAGGTCATAGTCTCACACTGAAGGGGGGGGAAGTCAAGAAGTTAAAAGTTATATTTTTAAGTTGACTTAATAAAGGAAAAGGAAAGGAGTAAAAGATAACTCAACATAAGAATAGAAGATTAACCCTGGGAGTTAACCTAACTCAACAGAGAATTAGAAGGAAAAGTATAAGTAAGAGGCTAGGGTGCACCTATTACTCATTCTGGTTTT
>JZKD02S1400294.1:143042-161314 GCA_000966675.3 Picea glauca
ATTGCTGATATATGTTGCTGATATGTGCTCACATCTAACTGGTTATAAATGACAACAATGGGTAATGAATAAATGTTGAATGCTAATTGATGAGTTTTTGTGCAAGAGGGCAGTTCTGGGAAAAAGAGCCCCACACTCATTCACCCCCCCTCTAAGTGTGGTAGGTGTGTCCAACATGAACCACGTAAATACTGTGTTATTCTTCTTCGTGCAATGTCTTGATGTGTTTATGTATTTGCTTGTTAAGTGCTTTGATATAGATGGATAGATTTGTATATGCTTTGTGCTAATGATGTAAAAGAAGGTTATATATGACCTATGTGAATGTGCTTAGTGCTTGAATCTACTAGATCTAATCTACCTCTTATGATAAGTGCTTAAATACATCATATACGAGTGATTGATGCGATGCTCTATTTTATCTGCGGAGTAGATATTGGTTAAGTATTAATGAAATATCAGTGCTAAGTTCCCTATTAAGAAGTACAAGGCATTGCACCCTCCTTGAATCAAAAGAGTACAAATCATGATAAGTCTTTGTCACCTCCAGTCCCAATTCTTCCATTACTATTTTGGGCATAAGGTTATGGGAAGCCCCTGAATCCATGAGGCAGTTATGCAGAACTTTATCATGTATGTTCATGGATGTGTAGAAAGTTGGGGATGAATCATCTCTATCTTCTACCATGGGACCTAGGACGACTGCTGGCTTTTCATCTTGGAGATTTATTGAGTCCGTGGAAGGCTGGGGGGGCTCAAATTGTAGCATCTTGGAGAGGGACTTTTTGAAATCTTCATTTTTAACTAATTCAGAGAGGGATACCTGAATTCTAATCTTCTGAATCTCATGCTCAAAACTAAAGGAGGAGAGAGACTTAGGAGCTTCCCTTACCTCGGAGACAAGTTCCTTGGTTGCTGGTGAAGCATTCTGAGTTTTCTTTTCTTTAGTAGTGGTTGTTGCAGCTTTAGTAGGCCTTTCCACTATGAGGGGTTGATCCTGGCTATCAAAATTCCCTTCTTTCTTTTTTGACCTTGGATTGTATCTGTTAGGGGTGTTGCTGGCATTTTCCCCTTTAATCAACTTGTTGATTTGGGTGTTGATAAGGGATTCTTCATATGAAAATTGCGTCAAATGAGGAAAAGGGGAAGTGTCCTTGATGCAGTGGATCTCAGGGTAGAGTTCATCCACCTCCTCCCTTTCCTCATGAGAAACTAGGTTATTCTGGAGAGGGGTCTGAATCCTCTGATCATCCCTATCTCTTCTTCTTTGTTCCCTTGGCAATGTCTATGGCATATTGTTACCGGGCCTCCTAAAACCTTTGTTATCAGTATTCTAGGGATTTTTTTATGTGGGATTCCCATCTAACTCCCTCCTCTCCATCCTAGTTGAAAGGGATTTCAATACTTTAGTTACCTCATCCATCTGAAGGGGAAGGGGAGAGGAATGGGATGGGGAGGCCTCTGCTATTTTCCTAGATACGTCTCTGTCAACCTTATTCCTAAGTCGGTCAACAACCAATATGTTAGACTCTACTTCCATGGCTGCATCCTACATGTGAGCCAGAGTGGTGGCTCTCCTTTCCCTCAGCAAGAGGCAAAAATCAGGATCAAAAGCACTGGCATAAGTGATCTTTGCAGAGGCTTTAGATGGCTTTATCTCGATGGGGATCTTATTGTACATTTTATTAAATCTTTTGGAGAAGTCAGAGACATGATCTCCTTCATTTCTCTTCAAAGACCCAAACTCAGTCATGTAATACATGAAGTCATTTTTATCTCCCCATTGTCTCAAAAAGGCACTATACAAAGCCTCAATCCCATCAATAGATATAGGAGGTAGAGCCCTAAACCATTTTCTAGCCTCGCCTTCAAGACTATGGATGAAAATCCTCATCCATACATCTGCATGCATGATAACATGATCGTCTGTAAAACTGTAGAAGGCTTCAGGGTGTTCTACTACAGCTATGTCCCCTTTGCCTGTAAACTTGGGCAACTGCTTGAGGTAGTCTTCCACTGGAAGGGCATTGAGATTCTGAGGCAACACAAGGGGAGCATACCTAGCAGCTATTATAGCCTCCATTCTGCTCATGGGGGGATTTTCTCTGGCCATAGGAATATTATTTGGAGGAGAACTTGGAGGAGCAGGAGATTGAACCAAGGATACTGGAAATAGGCTTATAGGGGTAAGGGAAGTGACAAGGGTTTCTCCCTCTAGTCCAAAACTAGGAGGAGACAGCTCGACAAGAACACTTCCGAAATTCAGGAAACGAGAGGCTTCAGAAAATGGTCTGTTAGGAAGCTGAGGAGAAGAAAATGGAGTTTCTACAGAAGGATATGGTGGGTTACTTGGTTTAGCGGTGGAAGTTTCTCCTTCAGAGACCTTTCCTTTTCTAAAAATCACCTCTGGATCAGCCTCAGGTGTAGCTAGAGACATCTTTGGATGGGACCGTGTGTTTCTGCCTCTGGAAGCCACAACTAAAACAACAGGTTCACTCCAGTGGAGTCACCACAATGGAGTCGCCAGGTGCACAAGAGCAATCTTCAAAGGCTCTGATGCCTGATGCACCTTGAGAATCAGAGGCTGAATTTCATTCAATCTCTGGGAAAATTTTCAACTTTGTCCCCGGCAACGGTGCCATAAATGTTGGCATTGGAAGTCACTCCTAGATTGCAGAAGGAGCAGAGCCCGATGCCCATTATTTTATGTCACGATTTGTTTATAGAGGGTGATCAAGTGGAAGAAAAACTGGAATAATATCATTCTAACTATGAAACTAGGTTGGACATGCACAGGTAGGTGAGGTCTTAGTTAAACTTCAGACAGTGAGTTGTAGTAAGGGTGAATAGGAGGAAGACTTCTGTGAGGAAAAGTTGAGGGCTGTTTTAGGCATCGAGCTTCTAACAACCTGTAGAATAAACGATTGAACGTGAGAACTTATTATGCTCAAATGTAGGCAACACTGAAGAATATAACGATGTTACAATAAATCCTTTATCTTAACACAGTCACAGTAATCCATGCGAATCAGTCGATCATGAACTCTCTTAGTATGAGATGAAACTAGATGAGATAAGAAAGTTGTCTATTATAAAACAAGAAATCTCACATACAGATACATAACCAGAGAACTAGAGCATCTATTAAAAATTTATAATTGGGAGATTTTCTCTACCATTGATGATTACAAAAATAGAAAAACTAAGTATATATAATATGAAAAATTCGCCCAACAGAGGCGTGCTCGAACCTCCAAGACATGGAGTCTCTTCAGTCAAACCTGGATGGAAAACCTTCGTCAGATGCCACCTTAACTCAGAATGGCTCTTGCAGGGGGGGGTCCTACACACAAGGGTACCATGGGCTGACTGCTCCAGGCCTCCCATACTTTCCATTTATAGCTCGATTTGAGGTTTCACCTACCTGCTCAATTTCAATTTATTGATTCCCTAGGGAGTGGCCGAGACGATACCCTTAGGAGAAGACCACATGCCTACTCCCTAAGGCTCAGAGGCTAACCTACCTTTCTTCTGGAACTTCCATCAATGTAACCCTGGGCCATGACTTGGAGCCTCTCTCAAGAGAACTTCGACATTTCTTCTTTCAGGGATTTCTACTTCCCCTGCCTTCAAATTTCATGGCACCCAATCTCACGAAACAGACCTCCAGGATCAATGGTTGGATCGGCTCTAAACTGATAGCCACGATCATTTTTCCTTGAACACATTGGCTCCATTCCCCCTTCATCTGCTTTGTCCCTTTTCCATACAACCCAGTGCTATCACCATGGGCCCACACCTAGAGGCACCTTCAGCACTTCGCGTTTTGCAGCTAGGAGGAGGCTGATTCTTGTTCTTCAAAATCACGATAGGCGAAGAGGCGATAGAGCCTAATCGCGTTCCATGTGTCCCTCTTTGATCAGATGGCCCAGAAATTATTCTGTGATACTATGGGCCCGAATCCTGGATGCCTTTAGCACTTCGCATTTCATGGATGGGAGGGAGTTGATCCTTTCTCTTCAAAGTCACGATAGGTGAAGAGGCGATAGAGCCTAATCGTGCGCCATGTGTCCCTCTTTTATCGAACGGACCAGAACTTATTCGGCGATACTGTGGGCCCGAATCCTGGATGCCTTCGACACTTCACGTTTCATGGATCCTAGCTACAGAGAAAAGTGATTCAAGGTCACGATGGGAAAAGTTGCGACAGAGCCCGATCGTGTGCCACATGCTCGTCTGGGATGGACAGCCTGGATCATTTCGGCAATATTTCGGGCCCAATTCCTATGTTAAACATGGAATAATTCCATCAACCGCAAATATCCACAAATCGACGATCTGCTCCATTGATCGATCCTCATGATTGGACACTGGGTCGTACATCTGCTAACATTTTAAGCCCGAAATTGAGATTGTATGCACTACACGGTGTGCTCACGACTACATCCTTGGAAAAAATCCCTTTTGTTGTAATTTTATGCCTACTTTTTCACATCTTGGGCTGTGGGCTCAAAGGGGAGAAAACAACCCACCCCTCTTAACAAGAATTAATGTTAATAGGAGTGAACCATGTAAATACTATGTTATTCGGCTTCGTGCAATGTCTGGATGTGTTTATGTCTTTGCTTGTTAAGTGCTTTGATATAGATGGATAGATTTGTATATGCTTTGTGCTAATGATGTAAAAGAAGGTTATATATGACCTATGTGAATGTGCTTAGTGCTTGAATATACTAGATCTAATCTGCCTCTTATGATAAGTGATTAAATACATCATATATGAGTGAATGATGTGATGCTCTATTTTATCTGCAGAGTAGATATTGGTTAAGTATTAATGAAATATCAGTGCTAAGTTCCCTATTAATAAGTACAATCATAGATCTGTGTCCCAGCTAAGGTTGCAGACACCTGAGTCCTGTAACCACCCCTGCCTCTACCTCGGGTGAGACTTCATCTTCTTTGCAGGTGTTGTCAAAAGGGTCGATAGTTAGGGTTTCATTGGTGCACTATTGTAGCATTGAACCCTGGGTCTTCCCCTATGCCAACAATGACAACAACGAGGCCCTAGTGTCATTCATGAGCACTGATC
Organism: Picea glauca; assembly: GCA_000966675.3. Classification (NCBI taxonomy): domain Eukaryota; kingdom Viridiplantae; phylum Streptophyta; class Pinopsida; order Pinales; family Pinaceae; genus Picea; species Picea glauca. Next base: position 148,135 of record JZKD02S1400294.1, read on the forward strand.
TTCAAGGAGTTGAGCTCAACTATCCTGCTATAGATAAATAGGCCTCTGCGGTATATAAGTCAGTAAAATATTTCAGGTCTTACATCCTCAAGAATCACACTAAAGTGATTGTGCCACACCCTGCAGTTCGATCCTTGTTTACCCAACAAGAAATGGGGAAGTGAAGAGGGAGCTATATGGAGGTAATCCAAGAATTTGATCTAGATATAAAACCTGCCAAACTAGTAAGAGGACAAGGTTTATGCAAGCATGCAGCCGAAGCCCATGACCAAGTAAATGAGGATTCTAGATGGGACAATGAAATGGCACTATAGTGTGGTGAATCATCAAACATATCCCTAGGAAAAGATTCTTGGTGGATTTGACTTATCTCCTACATCACGAGACTTCTCCTGAAAACCTTAGCCCTAGGGAAAGGAGAGCCCTCAGGTTAAAATCCACACAATATAGCCTTATAAATTTGGTACTCTTCTGGATCAATTATGATGGAGTACTACTAAGATGTCGCGAACGTGAAGACATAGACAAAGTGCTGAAGGAACTCCATGATGGTCCCGCTGGGGGACATTTCACAGGAAACACCACCGCTCATAAGATTCTTAGAGTCGTCTATTATTGGCCCACCTTGTTCAAAGACGCTCACACTTATGCTAGAAACTGTAAGACTTGTCAAATAAGCACTAGAAAGGAGAAGAGAGAAGAAGTCCCACTCCAACCTGTGACTGTCTCTAGGCATTTTGAGCAATGGGGGTTGGATATCATAGAAGAAATTACACCTAGCTCTTCAAAACTGCACAAGTACATTCTTACTGCCATCGACTGTTTCATGAAATGGGAAAATGCCATTCCTATGACTCATGTAAAGGAGAAGGTAGTAATCCAATTCATAGAACAACATCTGATCACAAGGTTTGGTGTCCCCTCTATTCTGGTCTTTGATAATGCAACTTATTTTTATTCCACCCTATTGATGGAGTTTTCTCTGGACAAAGGAATCATAATTAGGTACTCTGCAAATTATTACCCCTAGGAAAACAGTGTGGCAGAATCAACCAATAAGAACCTAGTGAAAATATTAAAGAAGATAGTTGCATATAACCAAATAAATTGGCATAATCTACTCCATAATTCTCTATGGACCGATAGATTCACACCCAAAGAAGCTATAGGGAATTCCTCGTACTTTTCTGTCTACCGGAAAGAATCCATCCTCCCAAATGGGCTCTATCTTCCATCTCTTCAACTAGCCCAATATTCCAAGGAGGAACCTTTATCGGCCATACAACAAAGAATCAACACTTTGCTCATGATGGAAGAAGAGAGAGAAAAGGATAAGTCAAAGTTCCTAGATCACCAACAGATAGTGAAAAGATGGTTCAATAAGCATAAGGCTAAATAAAATAACTTTGAAGTAGGAGACTTAGTCCTGAAGTGGGACAAAGAAAATGAACCAAAAGGGAAGCATTCTAAGTTTTAGAACGTATGGCTTGGACCTTTCTACATGGCTGAGAAGATTGGTGAAGGCACTTATCGGTTGCAGAATCTAAAGGGGGAACCTGATGCCCTCCCAGTAAATGGCTAAGCCCTAAAACAATACTTCAAAAAAAAAAAAGAGATTCTTCTTTCACCTAGTGAATCTCCATTTGTTGAGTGCCCAACACACCCTAAAAGGTCTATGTCCATTTCTACTTTTTGGGTACCACTTGATCTTTTTGCACTGTTTGCTTCCACTTCTGCATGAAACTACTACCTGTGCTTATCTTTTATGTTTTCATGTTTGCATTGTTTAAAGTCTGCTTGACCATATAATGAATCATCTTAATTTTTAAAGGGACTTAACAACTACTTAAGAAATCGACAGTCAAAGTGTCTTTGGACACACTTAAGGGATTCAACATCAAGAAGACTTAAGTACGATAAGAACTATTCATAAAAATACAAAATAGCAAAGCACCAATCTTTATCAGCGTTGGTGGACGAAAGTTTCTCTTTTCTACAAATGATGTTCGGCAAGAATATCGTTGGAGACCGATCCATTCGGCTTCGACAGAAAAGGGTTTTCTCGCCCCCATGAATAAAATACACTAAATATATAGCTAAAGACTGATCCATTTGGCTTCGAAAAAAAAATGAAAGAGTAACTGTCGCACAGGTAAAGGAATAATATCGTCAATCGATGACCCTCAAAACATTTTCGGCATCAAGGAATTACGAAGATTATAACCCGCCAAGAAGCTACGCACTTAAAATTTCCATGATTACCGATCCCCGATACCATCGGTGTCAAAATTGTTTGCCAGAAGTATATCAATGGAAATATACACAAGGATAGTAGACGATCCCTGATCTGTACACCGGAGAGACATGACATGATGAGACGTGTTATCCCTTAGATAGGTTAGGTACGACGCATTTAAAATGTTAGTTAATTCATGGATCGTGCATTAATTGCTTTCCCGTGCGCAAATTAAAATGGACCATTTAAGCTTGTTGATACAATGCATCTCCCTCCGCGCCTCCACAGTGAACTAGTTAGAATTTATTTGCATAGATCGAGAGACAATTTGTTTTTAATTACATTCATTACTTGTATTAACTAATTGATACAACTGATATGATCTATCTCGTTTTATTCTTGTAAGTCATTGTGTATGATCCTATTTTGCATGGCAAGGAGTTCAGAATGCACAAAAGAACAAGGCTAAAAATATGGAGAAGGCTTCGAAGGGTCAGTAAGTATTAAACAACAATCGTAGCAAGCATTACAGGTATGTATCAACTTATGGTGTTTTTCGGCTTCATTTCATATGTTTCACCCAACACTACTCTGTACACATGTTTAAAAGACCATTTAAATTGTAGGAACAATGCCTCCGAAGAAACCCACCACCAAGAAATCCCCAAGAGTGCCAAAGCTGCAAGAACCAAAAGCAAGAGAAGGCTCCTCCCCAGCAGTTGCAAAGCAATTAAAATTCACTCCAAAGCCAGTGCCTTCCATTAATACAACCACCAAGAAGGCCTTCATCTAGTGAACATTGGAGCCAAAACAACATTCCCTCGATGGGAATAATTGTTTAAGAAAATCAATAAGGAAGAACCCCTTGAGTATACCCCGCACAATGATCCTGATACAAGAAGACTCGACGATGAAGTCCTCCCGAATGTTCGCAAGGCGTATCTGCACATGGTGGTAAGCTGAACTCTGATATTTCCTTACATTTAACTCCTAAAGTGGCCCATTGACCACACTGATGCACAAAAATGTTTGATTAATGATGATAACGACGAGTGTGTCAGGGTTTTCTTGCCATCATAAGTTCATAGTTACTAAAAGATCAGGGAGCTGGAAGAAACGCTGAGCACCGAGTTCATTGTAAGTTTCTATGCGGCAAAATCATGGTGTCATGGTGGAGGGAAGAAAATTTTTTTAAGAACCAAACTTCTAGCTAGTATCCGACGACCAATCTTAGGGAACCATACATATACTTGATGGCTCTTCTCTACAGGTTGCATGGGGAGAAATATTTCTTTTGGTTTTCAGAGGCTTGGATGCCTCTAGCTTATACGGTGGCCATTTTAGGCATGAACTTCAATTGGGGTTCCATCATCTCCAAACAGTTGAGCACTTGCATACGACAAGCCCAGATGTTGAAAGAGGGATAAACCCTCTCCTTCTACATGGCCTCGTATCTGTTGGACATCCTCTATGCTAGGAACGGTTTCTCTGGGATGAACCTAAACTGGCACTCCTCTGAGCTCCCAGTCCATGTATACTTTAGCATTTTATGGGAAAACAGGTACAAGAAGTCATATTCTCTTATATGTGACCAGTTTATTGCACACATTTATATTTTGTTGTTCAAAAAAGAGTTCCCAAGGCTGTCGGATGATGCAAAAAAGGTTATATTGAAAGTAGGTCACTAGTATCTAGATGAGCACAAGACCTACATCAGGGTTTTCGGCACCACAGGGGCACCCCATTTGTTACCCATATATGTCCCCGATTGACTAGTGTTAGGGAAAATTTGCTATCAAACCATTCTGCAATGTTATAACGCCATTTTAGTAGAGGACAAGAAGTGAGCCTTCATACCTTATGGGTTTCATATTGGATTCTACATGGTCAAAGACACCACTCATGCTAAGAAATAAGGGCTAAGTCAATTTGAATTCCAATTCCAAACTGGTCGTTTTCGCAAACACGATCCCAAAGGTCTGGTCCTAAAACATGCATCATAGGTATTATCATGTTGGCTTTATGCCCATGACCGGTTTGAAGATGAAATTTTCACTGAAAACGATCAAGACTGGAATGAGGTGGCGGCAAGGATGAATGATCCTAGAACAACCCTGTTCATGAACATGAGTTGGGAAGAGCAAGAGAAGTCATTGGAGAATGTAGCTCAAGAAATTCTCAGGACCCAAGAAGGAATGATAACATCGGAACTAGGCGAAGCAGTGGGTGCACCCAAGAAGCCATCAGAGCCACAAATTTTTATCAGGAATCCCCAGTACAAACTAGGGATTCCCCTGAAATTCAAGTTGCACAGGGGATGGGTGAAATTTTGTGGAAGAAAAGCTAGTTGCTAATGAAGCAGATGCAGGATAATTTGTACCTCATCATAACACCTGGACTTCCGAATGGTATCCGAGAAGGTGGCCCGATGAAGCCAAGTGGCCCTAGTTCCATGAACCTTAGTAACACCAATGAGTCAGACAACCCTGAATCCACAACATCGCTAGTCAATTCCCTGATGGGCAGGATGACTCAACCAGAGATAGGTCAGGTGTCGGTAGAAACACATGCACCTAATCCTTTGAGAAAGATTATAAATATATATAGTGACGATGAGAGTTTGGAGTCATCTCACGAGACCCCTATGCATGTCCAAGAGGAAAAAGGCTCTAAGAGGAATTATTTCCCAAAGCCTGAAGTTCAAACAAAATAAGTCCTACAAAAGGAAACAAAAGTTGAAAGTGGCCTCGAAACAAAGGGACCCAATACTTTAGAGACCAGAGAAACTCTGAAGGAGAAGCCCGAACCGGAGGAGCCAAAGAAAGAATCCTCGCAAAATGAAATTAGTGGTTTTATGGCCAACGAGCAAGTAATTAACGAGTATATACCCAACATCTCTATTTTTCCCAATACGCAAATCCCCGACGAGCGACAAGTAGAGGCCGGTTCTATGAGGAACAATGAGGAAGTTCAAGAGCCCAATCTTGAACGAGTATACACCACCGGTAGCCTGGGAAACACACTCACATGGGGTGATCAGTAGATACCAAAGTCGGTAGATGAGGTAGTAGATATCTATGTGATCTCCTACGATCAAAAGAGAAAGGCCATCATCCAAAGGATGGTAAAGAGAAGAAGGATCACATTGGATCACTCCATCTTAATTACTACAGAGGAGAACTTGATAAACACAACAGAGGCCCAGACATCTGAAATTCTCAGCATGAGAAAGGCACTCTTGGATGCCACCCTGGATAGAGACAAGAGAGACAAAAAGGAACTAGTTGCTGCCCTAAAGGAAATCAAACACTTGCGTCATCTGGCCAAATACTATAAAGGCACCACGTAGACAACCGTGTACCTAAAAGGTGAGTTCAAAGAAGTTTACAATGAATTCAAGAAAGAAAGATACTTGTTAACTGCAAAAATAGTTGAGTTCCAGGAAGACACTCTCATGGCACTTGCGACATGCAATGATATGGAGCAATGGTATGAAAGGGCGCAACAAGTGGTGGAAAGACTCGAGTACATTGAGGCAGTTCAGCAGGGCCGAAACAAGGAAGAACATGACATTCATATGGTGGGAAAAAGTAGTCTTAATCACATGAGGATGTCATCCAAGTACTGGGCTAAGATGTCTTGGGAACCACACCGAGAAATCCAAGAACAGTGGATTAGATGCAAGAATCATTGGGAAAAAAATTAATAAAGTAATGAAAGATATCAGACTCCCCGAGTTCGATACCCCCGACAACTTCATCGACTTGAGAAACATAGTGGATTTGCATGCCAAATAGGATTCGCTATGGACCGAATATCTCATAAAGATGATCGATGCTAGACCAGGGCAAGTGCAATGATTCACAGGGCATCCAATCAGAACCCGAACCATGCTACAACAGTTGAACTCCAGTCTAGTAAAGTACCGATCACATGCAATGGACATCAGGGGAATATATGTGGCTCCGATGGAACAACATAAATTTCCATGGGCCCAAACTTGTGAAGAATTGTTTATCAGTTGGTCTGTATGCGAGAGAAGTCACCCTTTTCAAGAGATATCTCGAGTTGAATGTTATAGAAACTCTTAGAAGATAACGCCACATGGTGATTTTTGTTTGGATTCAACTACACTTAGCCATTAATTTCAGTTAAACTTTATATTATAAATAAATACATTGACCAATTAGTAGAGGGTCGATGGTTGTTGTAAGAACTCCCTTTTGTTTTGGTTGTTGATAATTATTTTGAAGCTGCTATGAATTGAGAAAGTTCTTCTATACCAAAGAAAAACTATTTTCATCAAATGCATGTGATTGGACTTGGAGATGAACTACTTCCTATCCTGTTTCATGAATGATGCAGTAACGAGTAAGAGAAATTAATTATTTTGTCAATTTATCTGGTGCAATGTTTTGATGTTCTTTTCTTTAATGATGAAGACAAATCGTTGGGTTATTATGTAATCAATGGTTATGGTAGATGAATTATTTTTCTTTCCATTATCTTATTACATATGTGCTTTCTTTCTGATAATTAGCTTCTCAGACAATAATTGGATGCTCACATGGTTTATGTATTATTACTAGGCCTGTGGTATAGAATCATCGTCTGCATGTTTGAGTAGCGGGTTATCCCAAGCTCAACCTCTTCCCCCAGTAGTTAAAAATTAATCCTGTTTGTGGTCAAGTTGGTTTATACTAGCTTGCATCTCTCATACCAATCCCACCCAAGACAAAACATAGAAGAGAACAGTCCTAACTGAAGGAAGAGCCTTCACAAGAAAACACAAAGCCCATCGATAATTTGGTTGGATCGCAAGATCTGGAGAACCATCCCATCTTTAAATGTTGCAGAGTCTGATTGGGCCTCGGTGGCGGGTTTGGTTCCTACTATTGAACTAAGGGATTTAGGACCCATAAACACACTGGAAATGGCATGACAAGCACTATCCATCTAGGATATTTTCACTGACAAATTCACTAACCTTCATCTCATTATTCCATAAATAAGCATGGGTTCTCTAACCATACTTCTAGGATAACTCAATCCACAAAGCGTCTTCCCGTGAGGGATTTCACCATAAGGGGACCACTTTGTATTTCATCCATGTGTACTTCTTATCAACCATGGCACGACAATAATGAGTCATATTTATATCAAACAAACTTGTGTCCATTACCCAAACCTTTGTGCTACCGAGCTTTCTTCAAGGGTTGACATCAATGACAACCAACCTTAATCAACACTAGCTTCATATTTGCATACCTATACCGAGGTTGTAGGGAATTCCTTCTAGGAAGCCTCCATGCATGAGGAGTATAACTCTCTCCTCAAGAACCAGACTTGGGTTCTTGTTCCATTTCCTTTAGACATGAATCTTGTCATATACAGACGCATATATAGGACCAATAAGGAAGTAGAAAACCATGTGAGAAGGTATAATGAAATACTAGTTTCCAAAGTCTTTTAGTAGATACATGGGATATACTATGATTGAACCTTTGATCACATAGAAAATATGTACTCCATCCAATTTTTCCTTCCCATTGTGGTAGCCAAGGGGTGGGAAGTTCACCACATGGATGTGAACAATTATTTTCTTCACAGGGATCTCTTAGAGTAGATTTGCATGGAGCAACAACATGGGTTCATTCACAACTCATACTTAGTGTGTCAATTGAAAAAGTCCCTCTATGGCCTCAAGTAGGCACCTAGAGAATGATATGAATATATGGATGGATACTTGCTATCTCAACACTTTGTCAGATGTAAATCAGATCTGAATATCTACATGTTGAGGACCTTAGTCTCCTTATTAATCCCAGTTCTCTATGTTGATGACCTCCAGATCATAGGAAGTTCAGTATCAACAATTGTTTCAATCAAATACATTATGCATGACATGTTCTCCATGATAGACATGAGTCTAATGCATTACTTCCTTGGTCGCAAGATTATTCAATATGATTTAGGAATCAAGCTCTCTTAGAATATGTATGCCAGGGATCTCTTGGTTAGATTCCACATGAATGAATGCAAGTTGACAACCACACCCTTTATGTCTAGGTTACATATTGAGGATGGAGGGTACATACTACTGGTGGGAAACACCTTATATCGATATCTTGTGAGGAACCTTCTATATCTCACACACACACATGATTGAATCTCTCATATGAAGTAGGGGTAGTTTCCAGGTACTTGAAGGATCCACATGAGCTACACTGGAAGGATTCCAAGCACATCCTAAGATATGTTCAAGGTAGCACATGTTATGGGATCCACTATGTGGTATATTGTACATTGGATCTCATGGGCTTCATCAATTCTGATTGGGCTGGCGATAGCATAGATCGCAAGTCCACATCTTGGTACATTCTTAATTTGGGTTCCAGTCCCATTTGTTGGTAGAGAAAAACGTAGTCAGCTATTTCTCTATCGTCAGTAGAGATTGAGTAAAGAGGAGTGTTCAACATCACTATTCAAGCACTTTGGCTTCATAAATTCCTCACCGAGATTGGAATCCATTACCATCGTCCAAGTTTCATTTGGTGTGAAAATAAGAGTACTCTCAAGTTTTGCAGAGACCCAATACACCGACAACAGACCAAACACATCAAGATCCATATTCATTAAATTAGAGATATTATACAAGATAGGACCATCCATTTGGAGTATTATCCATCCACTGAATAGACTATAGAAATATTCGCCAAGACATTTACTAAGTAGTAGTTCCACTTCTTGTGCGATCATCTTGGAGTGAAGGACAAAGTTGCTTAGAAACTATCTTTCTTCCTTCTTATTTTTCTTTTCATGTATTGTATTTTTAGGGGGGGGGGGTTTCCCATGAGGTTTTCCCTTTTTCATCTATATTTAGATTTTCATTCTTAGATGCATTGTACAATGGGTACCTAACATGGCCTCAGTTTCCTATATTCGTTCATCATGTACACCATAGTAGTGTTCATCGGGGTTGTTGGAGATATTACACACTAACCTAGGTAATTCTTTTCGTAAGGTTGATACTCCAATGACGAGAATGCTTCCTTATATGAGAATATTCTCTCTAGATGAGGGTACTCCATCCTCTTCAGCCTTGGGTCAACTACACCTTAGTTAGACTAGTGGAGTAGAGTCTTGCATGGAAAAATCGGTATTATCACCAAGTTCCTATGGGAAAAACTCCCCCTAATCAAGGTCTAGTGACTAGGAAGAGCAAGTGACACCTTAAAAGACATAATTAATCCTATTTCACCCAAATATAACAATACATAATGACAATTAAATAAAGGAAAGGAAAATCAAAATATGCACCTTAAGTCCTTTCGTCTATAGTAGATTATTTCCTCTCGTCGTTCGCTATTGGATTGAAGGTCTCCTTACAATGTTGGACCGAAACAAATTCAAAGAACATATACAACAACATATTCATAATCACCAAGATCATTTAAATTCCTAAATATTCATGAAATCAATTTAGAGATATAAACATGAAGACGCATAGATTCGGGACAAGAAAATTCTCTTTTATTGAAAACAAGATGATAAGATACAACCTTAGTCTTGCTGACACCGCTCCTTGAACCTCACCTGGGTTCCCCTAACTATAATATAACTAAAATATCTTCAATATATTCAGGTGCTTCATGACTCAAGAAATATATTCAAGATCTTCAAAACTCAGGTAGGAGTATAATAGGAGTGTAAGACTCACTACCCTGAGGTCTTCAAAAAAACATTCCAAAAAGACTGGAGGATCTCAAACATTAGGCATGGAACTTCATTGATTATGAATGTCATATTGACAGGAAACTTGGGATGGATGACTCATGAAGGTCAAGAGACTTATTGCAGAATGGTTGACTCAGGTTGTAATACTTTCCCCTGGACAAGAGCACGACATATGAATAGACTCAAGCAACATGTTATTGACATAATTCTATGACACATGAGGCACCACAAAATCTCCATATGTTTGGAAGAGTAACCAAACAGAGGATGACACATATCTATGTAACAAAAACAATTTCCTAAGGTCATACTAAATCCCAATGCTTGCAGAACAAACTAAAGGATGTGATTTGTCTAAGGGTGACTAGATTTCTTCCAGTAAAAGAGAATGTTTCCCGTCCTCTCTTTTTGGAATACTTAATTTTTTTGTATTTTTCATAGATTTAATGACCTTGAAAAAGAACAAAATAACACTACATTACAAAGGAGGAATGAGTTTCGTGGGCAAGAAAGCTAGTTCCAAGCGCATGGAATATACTGATGCTCAGTGCAAGGAGACATGTGTAGGATAAGGACACTTGGGAAAATTCCTCCATGGGTCAGGGTGTCATATCACAAAGGAAAACATGCTACAAGGCTTGCATCTAAAGAATGATCTAAAGGTTCAACAACATCAAAATGGAGCTAGAATTAGGCCAAATATGCAAGAATGAGACATGCAATGTGATTATGGATTAACACGATGAGATTCCTTCAATGTAAAGTTTTATGAGCCCAGAGAAGGTAAGATCGATGGTTTTTCACTTTTAGAGAGTCTAAAAAACACTAAAAGAAGACTCCAAAGTGACACTTTTCATACATTTAGATCCCCAAGCCTGAAAAAGGATAAAATAATACTTGGGAATACTATCTCGGTGAGACAAATCTCACGGGGTGCATCTTTTCATAAGTTGAGTCTATGAGGTAAGGACAAGGTTTAAACTTATACCAAGGAGAATTGTAGTTCCTTTTTCATAAGTTAAGTTCCCCATGCTTGAAAAAGGGATAAACTAATACCTGGGAAAACTTTCCTGATAGGACATATCCCCCGAGGTATTCATTTTTCCTAGTTAATCTATTGGTCGGAAAAAGGGGTAAAATTGGACCAAATAGATGTTCTTTCTGGACCTATTAATGAGTGTGAAAGAAGCAAGGCCACTCAGTGTTATTTTCCTATTTAGGGATTCTAAAAGAGGTTTAAAGAAGACTCCAAGGGTTTCCTCTTTTGTACATAATATCCAAGGCCCAAAAACAAGATAAACCAAAACCAAGGAGAATGTCCCTTTTTCATAAATTTAGTCCCTCGGGCCCGAAAAAGGGGTAAACTTATACCTGAGAATACTCTCATAGAGAACCGTAGCTCCTAGGGTGTACCATTTTCGTAAAGTATCCATCCTAAATGAAAAATGGGTAAACTATCATCGAATAGATGTTCCTTCAAGTTTCATTTTCATGAGCGTGAAGGGAAACAAGATCGCTCGACAATATTTTCAATTTTAGGGAGTGTGAAAAGAGATTAAAGGAGACTCCAAGGGGGATCATTTTTGTAAGTAATCTAAGTGAGGCTGAAAAGGATAAATATTCTCTCTCCAGATGTCACTTTCATTTTTTAAGTGAGATTGAAAGACAACAAACCATGCTCTAGGGGAGTCCCAGGGGTTGAGGTCAGAAATAACATTTGAGATGAAAAATGTGGCCTAAAACCGAAGTCATGGTGGGACAAAAAGGACTCCAAAGATTAAAAAAGACACATAGCATGGATGTCAGAATGAAACACAAGGATCTACCTAGGGAATCCATGGAGAGGAAGTCTCTACCACCTAATTACGACACTTCTAAAGCAACATGGAATGTTCCATGTCACAATTCGGTGGGATCAACCCTATGGAAAAGAAAAAATCATCAATAAAATGAAAAATGCAAGGTGGTATAAACCTACTGTTGGAGCTGGAGGTCACTCCTGGATTGCTTGTAGGAGAAGAGCCCGACGCCCATCAGTTTAATGTCACGATTTTTTTTAAAGGGCGATCAAATGGAGAAAACTCAAAACAACATTGTGTCAACTTAGAAACCAGACCAGGAATGCATGAATGAGTGAGGTCTTGATAAACTCCAAACAGTGAGTTGTAGTAAAAGGTGAGCAGGTGGAAGACTTATGCAAGAAGGATGCAAAGGTCTATAATAAACATCATGTTCATAACAGACTGGAAGAGAAAGCATTCAAACACAAAGTCTCTTTATGTTCAAACACAGAAAACCAGAGAGTACAAAAATGCCACGACAAATCCTTTATCGTAACATAACTGCAACAATCCACGTGAATCATTCAACTGTGAACACTCCGACATGAGATGGAACAAAGATGGAAAAGGGAGAATTGTTTTTCATAAACCAAGAAGTCTCAAACACAGAGGCATAACCAGGAAACTAGAATGTCGCTGAGACTTTACAATAGGGAGCTTAGCTCTACCATCGATAGATACAAAAATGGCAAAAATGCCTACATATACTCAAAACAACAACAACGGCGGAACCAAAAAACTACATTGAAAGCTTTGCGTCTGCATGGCTTCTGACACTCTGCAGCCGCAATCTTTGAATAATCGTGCAACTTGTGGTAGACGCGATCGATCTTCTGATAGTTACATCGGCGAATCGACGTGCCTTTAATTTATTGTAGGACATCCCCATAATGGCGGAGACGATGTCTAACCACCACCAACCGCTTCAATAACTGCTTCTTGGTATTGGGAATGGCCTAGCCAACTCAGCACTTCAGGATATGGATGACTTCTCGTGTTGCCACCTGGAATAACTGAATATCTTGAGAGATTGGCATGGAGGCTAGCGTGGAGGATGATCATACGACAAGAATGGTGGTGGAATGGTGGTGTCGGGCTATAAGGACGTGGAAAGAGTGACGAGGAGAGAGAAGGATGATGGAGGATGATTCATGGAAGAAGACGTCAGGTGGAAGGAGAGGAAGACGGGAGAAATGAATTCGCCTTCGGGTGAGTGGATGATGTGGCAAAGAACGGGACACGGGGCCAACAACTATTGGATGATGGGAGGAGAGAGAACCATGTGGACCAAAAGGATGAGGTGGACGAGCAAGACACGAAAGCGGGAGAAAGGTGGACTGGAAGATGGCAAGGCAGGAGAGGAGGG
>JZKD02S1400295.1:0-11276 GCA_000966675.3 Picea glauca
TACTTATCATATAAAGAAAAAGAGGTTTTTACCCTGTATGGGTTTCCTCGGGAAATATATGTCTCTGTGTTTCTCAAATATGTGAATGATGTTGAAAGTGCCATTGTTTATTTCCCTTCATTATTGTGATCATCATTTAATGTTTCTGCAAAGAGTTTAAAAGAAGCATAAATGTTTAAGCACGGTAACAACTGATTCACCCCCCCCTCTCAGTTGTCCAACAATATATACATACAACATGCTTGTGAAAGATTTACATCTAACATAAACAAACAATTACTTTATGTAACACGAATTTTATATTACAAATAACAGTAATTACTGATATGCATCATTTACAGAAAATTACCCATAAGCACACAAGCATACATAGTCACATATATGATAAAATAATAACATGTGCATGTAAATAACAAGACAGCATATCCATATATCATACAATTGGTACTTATCTTAGAAAGGTTGTCACTAACTTCTTACAGACCATCCACGAACCTCCCAACCATAGATTACATTGTTCATCACTCTCAATAGTGAATCACCCTCGAGTTGGGACTGAACTCCACCCAGGGTAAAGGGATTCCTATCCGGGCTAAGGCTCATGGACAACAAGAAATACTCCATCTCAGGTGCTCACTCAAATAACATCCTACAACCTCTCATTCCCCACATGCCTGTCCCACCCAAGGAAGTGTGCCCCTTCTCTACTCAACATTCCCTCGGCTACCCCACTTCTCTTCCAGGGCTTCAGCAACAGGTCGGACCGGAAGTCTCAGAGCATTGTAGCTACAGTTTATCACGTACGGAAATCAATCCCCAACAATTATCTCGCCCAGAGAACTTCTCATGGGCCTGACAACCTGCTTCTTCAATCCCACTCCAAGCTAAACAGGTACACCAACCAAAAGGGATGGGGAAATAGCTTTCGGAAAGGTGGAATGGTTATCTCAAGGATAACATAATGTATGAGTGAAATGGTCATGGATTCATTGACTGGATAACTGAGTGTGTTTTTGGGAATCACTGTGAACTCTTTTTCAAAACGATGGTCAGTCTGCGGGTCCCCTCCCCCCTCCCCCTTCTGTTTGTAAGCTCTTTGTCTAAGAGAGAATCCCCTGAGCTAAGTTTCCCCACGATATGAAAGCATGTCTCCAACTTGACATTTGTCATATCAGAAGTTACTTTTGTCCACTTGTCCCTAACTTTAGAACTTAGGATAAAATTATCCATACTTTATGTTTTGGGAAATATTAATATAATATTCCCTTGACTTTTGGCCCTCCCTTTCCCTAACTGGTGAAGTTCATTCCCCCATCTCTTTTATCGTGGTCGGTCTACGTGCAGTGATATATTTTATATTAATCATGAGTTATGTACAAAGTAGGTGCATTATCCCTTTAACATCTAGGCACACTGGCCTAATTCCAAGACATAAGCATTATGGCTTATAATACTGGCTCACCAGCCTATAATGCATATTATATACACAAAGGTTCGCTAACCTTAATATTGTGCGCACTTAGTTACTGCGCGTTGTATCCCCTGTCTCTAAGGTTGCGCACACTTTAGTTACTGTGTGCGGTATTCAGAAATGTGCACATTACATCCCTTTAATGCGCAGTATATGCGCGCACCATGCCATGAAAGGTGTATTACAAAAATGATGTCTAAACAGCTTACTAGCTTAAATATACTTGGATTATATTTACATTTGGGTTCGACCGAGGGATATTACAAGAGATTCCTTGGCCAACGTGCACTTGAGCACTAGAGGGGAGGGGGATATTCTACGGGATGGTTTAACAGAGAAGAGGATCTCATTCCTTTTGTTATGCATGATGATGGGGAAGAGAAGATGGTTGAGTGGGATTGTGGTAGTTAGAAAGGAATAAAATGTTAGTTTATTTTCTATGAATTCTAGGATTTGGGTTGAGTGGGAGATATGAGAGTCAAACCACAAAGTTTCATCATTGAGGATTCATAGCCCTTATTCGTGTATGGCCTATGAAATAGAGAGCCTATGGATGGGAGTATCATTCTTCATCTGCAACCTTACAATTTAGATGAGTATTTATTCTAATTGTTTTTATTCATATTTGTTATTTATTTTTATGAGTCATTTGTTGGGAATGAATAATTAAACAAAAATCTTATGTTGTAATTCTTGTCAAATTGCATTATGATTTAATTAAATTTATGTATCTGTGTAATGGACATTACATTCAAAATTCAATGCATGGAATTCATGTGTTTTTACAAAAATTATTAATCATTGTGTTACCCCTAAAGTGTGCACTAGATTGTTATAAGGCAAAGCTAGGGTGCCTCGGTTATTGCAATAATTTGTTTGGTTGGTTGATAGGTGGATCGCATAGGTTGAAAGGTTAAAGATATGGTGAAAATATATCAATTCAAATAATCAACAACACTTCACTTAGTTTGGGGCATTCACTTTGAGAGCCATAAAAATGAACAATATGGTATAAGAAGAGAAACCTAAAACACAAGTTAACAATCTGTTTACTTATGTGTATAAGATTCCCAAGATTAAAATGAAATGATATTTCAAAATAGAAAAAAACATATGAATACAACTTACAAAAGTCAGGTAATTGACAATAAATCTTTTACTGTAATCTTGGCTGAAATTTGCAGAAATTGGTGCATTGCAAAAATCCCCATTGCATTCAAATGAGAAGAAAAAGACAAGGTTACAACGGGAAATGAATCTAACTATCATCAAAGTGTTTTGATCCATGACTATTGATGCAGAAGCATCGTCAGCAAAGCACATGTGGAGAGACAACTCAGTTCCCTAGCATGCCTTTTGAATCATTTTGGAATCTTAAACGTTGGCGTTTCCTACAAATCTTTTTTGAACAGATTGAAAACTAAAGAATATCTAAACGCTGGAAGTTGAACGATCGTAAGAGATCTAGGAGTTTCACTCTTAGACTTTAATGTAATGGTGCTTAAGGAGTAGTTAGTTTTTACAAGATAGGTAGTCGAAGAAAACCCTAGGAGCCCTCTGGTATAAGTAGAGGTGTTGTATGCCCAAATGAGGTTGTTGGAGATTAGGTTGTTGAACATGAGGCTAGTTGCAAATTAGTAGGATATTGTTGTAATTTAGTTGTTGTTGAATTTTAGTTATTGTTTTTTTATCATAGTTGTATCCATTTTACATTTGAATGAAGATAACAGACGGATATTGATCCAAATGTGTGTTGTTGTTGTTGCTTAAATATTCTATGTTATTTTGTATTTCATAAATGTATGAGTTATATTGTTGAATGTATGAATCTATGAAACATTAGATAAGTTTCACTTGTTTATCTTCCATGAGCCTACGCAAGGAGTGTGTATCGTCTGCAAGGAGTGCGTTGACAGAGCCTGGTTCGGCTTCGAGCTCAGAAGAGATAACTCGAAGCTTTGTGTGCAGAGTGTGCAAAACATCTGCAAGGAGTGTGTCGACAGAATCTTTTGGCCCAGAAGCTCAGGAGGAGTAGTTTGAGAAATTACTCGCAGAAGTGTGTGAAAAGATCTATTTCAAGGTGTGCACAGATCCAAAATATGACTAAGTGTCGAAGAAAACCTTCAAAGATTCCAAATCTCTAAGAAAGGGAAAGTTCCAAAAAGTGGGCGAGAGAAATCCTTCCAAAAGGAGGAGTTTTTAAGCAATTGGAAGTTGAGCAGTCAAGATCCGCTCTAGAGAATCGAAGTCATTTCAGACCGTCAGATCTGAGAGAAGTTGCACGATGGTTAACCATGAGTTCCTTCAAAAATTCGTGATTTAGAAAATTTGCGCCAAGCAGTTAGTGATCTTCACGAAGTTTTGAAGTGCGAAGTAGATCCAAGTTGTTGGTTGTGGCAAGGATATGTGGAGGAGATCCACACGGTTCGAAGGGAAGACTCTCAAAGGTCGAGCTAGCGGAGTATATTGTGATCATCGATCTGGAAGGACACACATCACCATTTCATGAAATTCGAAGAATATTTGAGGGGAAAGAGAGGTCGCTCGAAGCGGAGTAAGGGGTGAATCTCAGTCGTCGATCAAGAGAGGCATGTGGTGCTTGATCTAAGATTATAGGTATGAAATACTTCAGAGAAGAGGAGTGTTAGGACGTATGGAACTCCCAAAGATCGGACTTTGAACGGATCATGGTCGTTGGTTGTGGGAGAGGCGAGAGTCGTAGATCTTCCCAGGTGATTCCACGATTCGGGGTCTCAAGAAAAGTGTTTCATTTGTTGCCAAAACATCCAAATTCCTAACTTGTGAAGCGATAAAAGGAGTTTATCCACGGTTCATATCCCAAGGTTACATGTGGAGGGGGGCTAGTGGGAGGAGCTAGCACCCATCGACTTTGAGATTTGAAAAATCACTAAGAGGCAGGGTCGCAGGTACCATATGACCTGTGCTTAAGGAGCTAAAAAGGGCTTGTGTTTAATTCAGTTTGGGGCCAGGAAGGCCTCGAGGAGATAATCCAACTCATGTAGTTGAAGATCATTGACTAGGAGGTTGTGTGGCCTCGAGGAGAGAAGGGGGCTCTGCATCAAGTGGTATCAGAGAAACGAAATTGATTTTTGTAGGCAAAGGAGATTGAGGAGGTAGCCTGGTATCATCAAGTGGTATCAAATACATCGGCACAATGCCACCTAGAAGACGTTCAGAGCTACCTGTATCAAATCGATTTGTCAAAAGATAAATGAGAGAAATTCAAGAAAGGTTGGGTGCGATGGAGACAGCGCAAAGGAGAGCACCTGACATGGGAGACGTCAACGATGTAGAAAGTGAAGAAATAGAATTTGGAGAAGCTGTAGGGGAAGATGTTGTTGAATAATTTTTATTGAGAGTGTCTTTTAAATTGGGAGCTAGAGCGAATATAGACATCCCAATGTATGAAGGAAATTTGGATGTTGAAGAGTTGTTAGATTGGATAAGATCCATGGATAAATATTTTGACTATGAAGACGTTGATGAGGAGAAGAATGTGAGACATGTTGTCACCAAATTAAAAGGACATGCAGCATTGTGGTAGGATGAACTACAGGATGACAGAAGAAGCAAAGTTAATAAAAAGATTAGGAGTTGGGACAAAATGGTAGCCAAGTTGAAGGCTAAGTTCATACCCAAATATTATCAGAAAAATTTGTTCAAGAAATTGCAGAACCTGAGACAGAAAGGAATGATAGTGAAAGAGTACACAGAGGAGGTTTACAGACTGAACACCAGGATTGGACAGAGGGAGAAAGATAATGAAAATTTTTCCAGGTATATAAATGTCCTGAGGTATGAGATCCAGGATGAAATCAACATGATGATAGTGAGGACAGTAGAGGATGCTTATCAGATTGCACTGAAGGAAGAGGAGAATTTGGCCAAAAGACAAAGCCAGTGAAGCAGAGGCAGAAGTCCAAACAGAGGTAATGGAATTGTCTAACACAAGACACAAAATCCCAAGGGTGAGACTGAAAAACCACATAGTCACTCAAAAAGAGGAGGAAGTTCCCAAGGGAGACAAAGTGGTGGAAGAAATTATTTTCCTAAAGTAAGAGGAAGAGGAAGAGGAGGAGAGGTAAGGTGTCATGCCTGTGGAAAGACAGGACACATGTCTTGGGAATGTCCCGAGAAAAACAAAGAAGGAGGTGAAGCTCATATTTTGGAAGCGCAGAAGTTGAATGTTGAAGCAGAAGGTGCAAAAGATGGAAGATCCCTAATGTTGAATAAGGCTCTCTTGAAACTAGAGCCAGAGGTTGAAAATCTAGTGCAGAGGAACAATTTGTTCAGGACAGCTTGCAAGACTAAAGATAGAGTATGCAAAGTGATAATTGACAGTGGGAGCACTGATAACTTAGTATCCAAGGAGATGGTGGAGAAGTTAGAGCTAGAGACAACTACACATATGAAGCCATATAAAGTCTCATGGTTGCAAAAAGGACACCAGGTAATGGTCACTAAACAATGCCTCGTTGAATTTAAAATTCGAGGATATAGAGATGAAATTCTGTGTGATGTGATTCCCATGGATGTATGTCATGTTTTGTTGGGGAGACCATGGCAGTTTAACAAGAATGTCATTCATGATGGGAGAAAAAATACTTATACTTTGGAGAAGAATGGTAGGACACACATGTTGTTGCGAATAGAGGAGAAGAAAGTAAAGGAAGAAGCCAACACAAGTATACTTCTCATGAGTGGGAAGGAACTCCTGAATGAAGTTAAGAAGGAACAAGAGACATAGGAGTAGTTGGAGAATTTTGCTAACATAGTAGTGGATGAGTTACCTAATTCATTGCCACCCATCAAAAGTATCATCCATCACAATGATCTAATACCAGGAGCAATTATGTCAAACAAAGCAACATACAGATTGACACCTCAAGAGAATTAGGAGGTAAAGAGACAAGTCCAGGATTTATTAGACAAGGGATTGGTCAGAGAAAGCTTGAGTCCATGCATAGTACCAACTGTGTTGAGTCTAAAGAAGGATGGAGGATGGAGAATGTGTATAGACTTAAGAGCCATAAACAAGATCACCATCAGGTATAGATTTCCTTTGCCAAAGATGGATGACTTAATGGATTTTGTAAGTGGAGCAAAAAAATTTTCAAGGATAGATTTGAAGAGTAGATATCACCAGATAAGGATAAGAGAAGGTGATGAGTGGAAAACATCCTTCAAGACAAATGAGAGGTTGTATGAGTGGTTTGTTATGCCATTTGGCTTGACAAATGCCCCAAGTAATTTTATGAGATTGATGAATAAGGTATTGAAAGATTTCATTGGTAAGTTTTTGATTGTATACCTAGATGATATATTGGTCTTCAACAAAAATGAAGAAGAGCATTTGAGACATATGACATTAGTGATGAGAAGACTGCAGCAAGAGAAGTTGTTGATAAATCTGAGGAAGTCCTCTTTTATGAAGACATAACTCATTTACTTGGGTTTTGTGATCTCTTCAAATGAATTGATAATGGATCCCGAGAAGGTGAGAGAAATCAGAGAATGGTCATCACCAAGGAGTATATTTGAGGTGAGAAGCTTCCATGGATTAGTGAGTTTCTATCGGAAGTTCATTAGAAATTTCAGTGGGATCAATGCACAAATGATGGATATGGTGAAGAAAATACATAAGCCTTTCAAATGGACAGAAGAGGCTAAGAAAAAGCTTCAAGATATTGAAGGAGAAGATAACAGAACAACTGATTATGGTCTTGCCAGATTTGGGGAAGAAATTTCAAGTAAAGTGTGATGCTAGTGGAGTTGCAATTGGAGCAGTCTTGAGCCAAGATAATAGGCATGTTGCATATTTCAATGAGAAGTTGAATGAAACTAAGAAGAAGTACTCCACATATGATAAGGAATTGTATGCAATAATTCAAGCCTTGAATAAATGGAGGCACTACCTTGTTCCAAAATAATTTGTTTTGTATAGCGATAATCATGATTTACAATTCATAACTAGACAGGAGAAGCTAAATCATAGACATGCTAAGTGGATAGAGTTTATGCAAAATTTCACTTTTGTCATTAAACATATTTTTGGTAATGCTAACAAAGTTGTTAATGCATTGAGCAGGAGATGTCTAATTCTACAGGAATTCCAAGTGAAGACATTAGGGTTTGAACACCTTAAGGAGATGTATTGTGATGATCCAGATTTTAAAGAGGCATATGAAGCATGTGAAAATCCTATGCTTGGAGACAAAATCCAGTGGACAGAATATATGATTCAAGATGGATTGTTGTTTAAAGGTTTCTAGTTGTGCATACCAAAGTTCTCAATGAGAGAAAATCTACTGAAGGAAAACATAGTGGAGGTCTAGCAGGACATTTCGGCCATGACAAGACATTTTCATAGTTGAACAGTTCACACTATTGGCCAGGTATGAGAGCAGAGGTGAAGAAGTTTGTAAACAAATGTAAGATTTTCTAGTATGTAAAAGGAAAGAAACAGAACAGGATTGTATCAGCCATTGTCTATTCCAGATAAGCCTTGGGATGCAATAAGCATGGATTTTGTGTTGGGATTACCAAGAACCCAAAGGGGAAGTGATTCCATATTTGTTGTAGTTGATAGATTCTCAAAGATGGAAAACTTTATCCCATGTCAGAAAACTAATGATGCAACACACATTGCAATTTTTTTTTTCAAAGAAATTGTGAGACTTCAAGGGTTGCCCAAGAGTATCATCTCGGATAGGGACACTAAATTTGTTGGTCATTTCTGGAGAACATTATGGAAGAAGTTGGGGACAGAACTGTATTTTAGTTCAACATATCACCATCAAACGGATGGACAGACTGAGGTGGCAAATTGAAGTTTAGGAGATTTGTTGAGAAGTTTGGTCACTAAACATCATAGCCAGTGGGATCAAATTTTGTCACAAGAAGAGTTTGCATACAATGACTCAGTGAACATAATTATGGGAAAGAGTCCATTCCAGATAGTGTATGGAATGAAACCAAGGGGAGTATCAGAATTGAGAGATCTAGAGTAGAGTGAATTTAGAAGCACTGGAGCAGAAGACTTCACTGCAGAAATGCAGAAGCTTCATAATCAGATCAAGGAACAGTTGCAAAATAATAGCAGAGAGTATAAACGCAAATTTGATCAACATAGGAGAGAACTTCAATTTGAAGTAGGAGATCAAGTTTTAGCACATCTCAGGAAGGAAAGGTTCCCAACAAGAACATATAACAAATTGAAGTTGAAGAAGATAGGACCATGCAAGATCCTAAGAAATTTTGGTAAGAATGCTTATGAGATAGAGTTTCCAGAGGATGTGGGTATATCACCCATATTTAATGTTTCAAACCTGTATCCTTACAGGGAAGATGACACAAAAGAATCAGAAGATCGGAAAGAGATTCAGTGGGAGAAGTAGATGCATGTAGAAGAAAAGACACATATGGAGAAGATCATTGATCAGAGGATTGGTAAGAGGACCAGGAGAAAGACCTATTTTGAATATTTGGTAAAGTGGAAGGGACACCCAATAGAAGATGTCAATTGGATAAATGAAGCTAATATCCAAAAGCATGGAAAGTCAGTGCAGGAGCTCATGGACAAGAGTCCATGAATTTTTGTCCAGGGGAGTATGATGTAGGAGCATCATCAACAAAGCACACGTGGAGAGACAACTTAGCGTTCTAACGTGCCTTTTGAATCATTTTGGAATCTTAGACATTGGTGTTTCCTGCAAATCGTTTTTGAACGGATTGAAAACTGAAGAATATCTAAACGTTGGAAGTTGAACGATCGTGAGAGATCTGGGAGTTGAACAATTATACTTTAATGTAACGGTGCTTAAGGAGTAGTTAGTGTTTACTTCAAAAAGATAGGTAGTTGGAGGGAACCCTAGGAGCCCTCTGGTATAAGTAGAGGTGGTGTATGCCCAAATGAGGTTGTTGGAGATTATGCTATTGAACATGAGGGTAGCTGCAAATTAGTAGGAGATTGTTGTGATTTAGTTGTTGTTGAATTTTAGTTATTGTTGTTTTATCATAGTTGTATCCATTTTACATTTGAATGAAGATAACAGAGGGATATTGATCCAAATGTGTGGTGTTGTTGTTGCTTAAATCTTCTCTGTTGTTTTGTGTTTCATGAATGTATGAGTTATATTGTTGAATGTATGAATCTGTGAAACATTAGATAAGTTTCACTTCTTTCTCTTCCACGAGCTTATGCAAGAAGTGTGTATCGTCTGCAAGGAGTGCGTTGATAGAGCCTGGTTCAGCTCTGAGCTCAGAAGAGATAACTCGAAGCTTTGTGTGCAGAGTGTGCAAAACGTCTGCAAGGAGTGCGTCGATGGAATCTTTTGACCCAGAAGCTCGGGAGGAGTAGTTCAAGAAATTACTCACAAAATTGTGTGCGGAGATCTGTTGCAAGGCGTGCACAGATCCAAAATTCAAATAAGTGTCGAATAAACCCTTCAAAGAGTCCAAAGATCTAAGAAAGGGAAAGTTCCAAAAAGTGGGTGGGAGAAATCCTTGAAGGAGAAGTTTTTAAGCATTTGCAAGTTGGGCAGTCAAGATCTATTCCGGAGAAGCAGAGTCATTTCTAACCGTCAGATCTGAGAGAAGTTGCACGATAGTTAACCGTGAGTTCCTTCGGAAATTCACGATTCAGAGAATTTGCGCCAAGCAATTAGCGATCTTTGTGAAGTCGCGAAGTGCGAAGTAGATCTGAGTCATTGGTTGTGGCAAGGATACGTGACGGAGATCCACATGGTTCGAAGAAAGAATCCTTCGGATTGAAGACTCTCAAAGGATGAGCTAGCGGAGTAGATCGTGACCGTCAATCTGGAAGGACACACATCACCAGTTCGTGAAATTCGAAGAAGAGCTGAGGGGAAAGAGAGGTCACCCGAAGCGGAGTAAGGGGTGAATCTCAGTCGTCGATCAAGAGAGGCACGTGGTGCTTGATCTAAGATTTCGGGTATGGAATACTTCAGAGTAGAGGAGTGTTAGGACATGTGGAACTCCCAAAGACCGGAGTCCAAACGGATCACAGTCGTTGGTTGTGGGAGAGACGAGAACCGTAGATCTACCCAGGCGAGTCCGCGATTTGGGGTTCGGGTAAAAGTGTTGCAATTGTTGCCAAAACAACTAAATTCTGAACTTGCAAAGCGCTAAAAGGCGTTTAGCCTGGGGTCATAGCCCAAGGTCACATGTGGAAAGGGGCTAGTGGGAGGAGCTAGCACCCGTCGACTTTGAGATTTGAAAAAGAACTAAGAGGTAGGGTCGTAGGTACCATACGACCTGCGCTTAAGGAGATAAAAAGGACCTGTGTTTAATTCAGTTTGGGGCCAACAAGGCCTCGAGGAGCTAATCTAGCTCATGTAGTTGAAGATCCTTGACCGCGAGGTAGCGCAACCCCGAGGAGAGAAGGGGGGTCTACATCAAGTATGAGTGCTACAGCGCATAAATCTCTATCAATACAATTCTCAACCCTAATCCCAACTCCTATTACTCAAACCCCTCTCCTCCTTCTTCGAGGAAGATCCCCTTTGTTACATTTCAGCCCCTAGAATTTATAGCATATTATAGCATTTAAGTTGTTACAGGCTTTTTGAAATGCAATATTATCACTAAATCCAAAAATAAAAGAATTTTTTATTTTCTGCAAAACAAATCTGGAAATGTTGAAGCTATTTCTTCAAAATCCTGCCACATGAAAGACAATTGCCTCAGCTAATGCCTAGAAATCTAGGAATGTTGATCTAATGATCCCAAGCCAAATTTTTCGCTTGGAATCACTAACTACCAC
>JZKD02S1400306.1:0-11276 GCA_000966675.3 Picea glauca
ATAGGGTGCTTAAATCAACATCTCCTACAAGAAGACATCATCCTTCTATTAAACAACCGAGGATTTGTTTATCTAAATCAAATATGGCAGGGATGATGGCTAAAATTTCAGGAGGTCATTCTTCACCCAAAACATGCTCAGACTTGGACAAACTACATCGCTTCTCTACAATCCTTATGGGGTTATTTATATGTATAAATCCCTGACATTGAATTTATCAATCCAGGAGTTCACAGACTTCGAGGTGCAAGCACAGGAAATGTCAGATCAGATCATATTCTAGCCTATTCTAACAACTAATTCCAACCAAACATACGTTAAATTACAATAAATGAAATCAAATGACCTATCACTAAGGATATCAATCCAAAAGGAAAACGTATACTCAAATCATAAAGCAATCTAAGGAAATCAAAAGGAAATTTCAAACATCTGAATATGGTATTCATAGATTTATATCAAGATGAACAAGGGAAATGCATACTATGTCCAGATGTTTGATCTACCCATAAATATGTTTTCTTATGAGATATTGTTTAATCGATGAATGCTTAAGAATTCAATGTATGAGTGGACCAAGATACTAGAGATTGGAAATTAAACATGTGAACAATGATTAGTCCATTAGTTTGAGGTTTCATTAATGTCACTTAGTGCAATATTTCACTTGAGATTTAAGTGTTCATGCACCTGAGAGATGATTAACTTATCAACTAAATGAGTTCTAATTACTGCACTTTAACTTTTATGAGAATTCATACCATTCAAGCTACAACCCAAATCAATCAACGAAAGAATTGAAATCTTTTAAAATGTTACTGACCTAATCTTGGAATGATGAGCTTAGAAAAGTAAATGATGGGATATATAAACTCACAAACTAAATATGCAAATTAATATGTCAAATGTGATCAGTATTTATTGGTGGAACTACACCATTGCATTCAGATTATTTATCTTTGTGCAATTATGACTAGGGATATTTTTTCCATTTATTTTAACATGTGCATTTATTTAAAATAAAATAACAAAAGAATCAAATCAGAACTAAGTATTGGCCTATTAAGAGTTGTTCCTAAACAAGTCTCAAGGTACTCTCTTCCACCTAAGTGTTCTTGTACTCTCACAATGATGAGTTCAGCTCCCAAGAGTCTCAATCACTATAACAAGCTAGAATCCTTGGAATTGTATTAGCATAAAATAAACACAAAAAATAAAACATCAAACTAACTGAAATCAAATAATTGTCATCATAATGTAAAGAACGTAGCTAAAACAAAATGAAAGGAACAACAATCAAATTAGAAATGAAATGAAATAATCACACAAAGATAATCTATAAAACAAAATGGAAATAATGGGACATTACCTGGATCAAGGGGCCCTTCCCAACCTAGGAAATGAACCTAGGAGACTAAATCATATCTGAGTGCTCAATGGATCAGCAAGAATAATCAACATTTCATTAAGATCAAAACTATGTTTACAAATCAACAACCAACTCTCTTGATTTCTAATACAATGATAATTTCTCTCCCATACAAGCTTTATTATCTCTTCATCTTCTCCACACCTTGATTTATACATGAAAATCACTTGGGGAAGGATAGAATCAAATTCCCCAACTTATAAATCAAATGTGACAACTTTAGAAAAAAACTAAAAAATATGGGTTTTAAATCAATTTGGGCAGATCCATGTTTTAAAGATGGTATGAGTGTGGAGAATGGTTTGTGAAATGATGGGGATGGTTGTAGTATGAACTTAGGCATTTTTATACTCTTTCATTTTGTAGACCAATATTTACTTGTGGTTCTTTGTTTGGGTATGAAATAATGACTTCATCCTCTTATTGAGAACATTCAGATGATGACCTTAGGAATGTCTTATGATGTATAAGGAGAAGACACTATGAATGCCACTTTGTATATCTACTTGTATACCACATATTTTTTTTTATTGCTTTGTCTTATGATCAAAGTATAAATTTCATTATGAATAGTGGAGTGAAAATGAAAGGTTTACTGAGTAGTTGTGATGGTACTTTGTAAGTGGTTATAGTGCGTCATAAATGTGCAGTGGGTAATAGTGGTTATGCATCATTTTTTCCAAATTCCTAGTAAATTAAAGAGATTTATACATGTTTTACCTCAAGTTACCTTTTCTTTGAATCATGATGTGTTGTTGAACTTGTGTGGGGATGATATATGCTAGTTGAATGTTGAAGAAGAGGGTGAGCAAGGCTGAGATTTTATGAAAATATAAAATAGAACAAAAGCTAACGAGAGATGCTACTAAGAGAACTGAAGTTGATGAGAGATGCTACTAAGAGATCTAAAGTTGATGAGCGATGAAGAGGTTGAATTGAATCATGTTCAAGGAACAAATTGGTTGAAGATGTTGAAGATGATGGAGATGTTGAAGATGCTGACAAGAATCTCAAGATCTAAAAGGGATCTGCAGATCTTCCCCAAACCCAAGGGTTTTCACGTCCTCATGCCAACTGCTTAATACTAAGTAGCAATATTTTATTGGAACAAGTTGCTACAAGAAAAAAAATTGTTCCAAGATTTTGTTGAAATCATATAGTATTCATCCTTTATCCGCATGTATGTACAAGTTAGTCCATGTGAATGAATGTTCTTGAAGTCGAACATGGAAAACATTTGTTGGATTACCATTCAATAATGGAAATTTTTAACCAACGTGAAACCACTCACCAATGATGTCAATGAGATTCAATTTACTAGAGTACAACCAAGAAAGTACAAATAAATGTGTTGATGTCGACTCCCCTGCAGGTTCTCAGGATCAAGAGACATTGATGTATCCCCTTGTCTTTAGAGAGGAAGTCTACCATTGAGGCAGGTAAACTCCAAGGTACTACAAATGACTCTAAATTTGTTCCCAGATGATGTGTTGCTATTGATGGGACATGATTCATTGGAAGGTGGACCTTAAGGAATTCCACATCATTGAATGCAAGTGAAAAATATAAATTATTTGAATAATACAATACAAGATTTGAACCAACTTAAACTTACAAAACTTATTGTGAATCTTGCTCGCTGGGAGTCCTAGTTTTCAAACAAGATTCATGTCTAGTTGCATTAGTTGCCCAGTTTTCACAACTAGATTTATTTTTCTTTTTACTATTCTATTTATTTTATTTATTACAATGTCCTACTCTACTTGAAAAAGGAAACCCTTTTCTCAAGTGTAGGAGTACTTCCAGTGGATCCATATGTGTAACATGAGTACAAACATGTTCATACCCAGGTTTGAAAAATATGCTTTAACGTATACTAGAGCATGATATACTAGTTACTATGAATGATAGGATGTCAAGCATTGTTGAAGATGAAAGTGGTGATTCGACCTTATAGTCGTTTAGAACCAGTGTTCCATAAATTCATAATGTTCTTGGTTCACTTGTTCATATTGACCACTTTTTACATCCTCCTCTACAGTGCCATGTAGATATTCTATTGTCAGATGGTTGGTCTCTTGGATGCATACATGATCTGATGATAGGTGCGTCAAAAAATCATCGATCTCAGGCTCTAATGGTTTCTCTCCATCAAATTCAGTCCACAATTCCTTGGTTTCCTTGGAAATTTGGAAAGGGTGATCAAATAAGGCTTCTAGATCTTCTTGTGGATGTAGTTCACGGGGTTTTGTATAAATCCTCGGCAACGGTGCCAAAAATGTGGGGTTATTTATATGTATAAATACTTGACATTGAATCTATCAATCTAGTAGTTCGTAGACTTCGAGGTGCAAGTATAGGAAATGCGGGATAAAAGCCTATTCTAGCCTATGTTAACAACTAATGCCATAAAAGCATACTTTAGAGTGAAATAAATGTAATAAAATGATTTATCACTAGGGATACCAATCCAAAAGGAAAAATTATATTCAAATCATAAATCAATCTAAGGAAATGAAAAGGAAATTTTAGACATCTTAATCCGAAATTCACATATTTATATCAAGATGAACAAGGGCAATGCATACTATGTCCATATGTTTGATCTACGCATAAATATGTTTTCTTATGAGATCTCGTTTAATCGATGAATGCTTAAGACTTCAATGTATGAGTGGACCAAGATACTCGAGATTGGAAATTAAACATGTGAACAATGATTAGTTCACTAGTTTGAGGTTTCATTAATGGCACTTAGTGCAATCTTTCACTTGAGGTTTAAGTGTTCATGCACCCGAGAGATGATTAACTTATCAACTAAATGAGCTCTAATTACTACACTTTAACTTTTATGAGAATTTATACTATTCAAGCAACAACCCAAATCAATCAACGAAAGAATTGAAATCTTTTAAATTGTTACTGACCTAATATTGGAATAATTAGCTTAGAAAAGTAAATGATGGAATCTATAAACTCACAAACTAAAGATGTAAATTATTATGTCAAATGTGACAAGTATTTATTAATGGAACTACACTCTTTCATTCAGATTATTTATCTTTGTGGAATTATGACTCAGGGAGATTATTTCCATTCATTTTAACATATGCATTTATTTAAAATAAAATAGAAAAAAAAATCAAATCAGAACTAAGTATTGGCCTATTAAGAGCTACTCCTAAATAAGGCTCGAGGTACTCTCTTCCACCTAAGTGTTCATGTACTCTCTCAATGATGAGTTCAACTATCAAGAGTCTCAATCACTGTAACAAGCCTAAATCCTTGGAATTGTATTAGCATAAAAGAAACACAACAAATAAAACATCAAACTAACTGAAACCAAATAATTTTCATCGTACTGTAAAGAACATAGTTGAAATAAAATGAAAGGAACAACAATCAAACTAGAATTGAAATGAAATAATCACACAAATCTAATCTATAAAACAAAATGGAAATAATGGGGCATTAACTGGATCGATGGGCCCTTCCCGACCTTGGAAATGAATCTAGGAGACTAAATCAGATCTGAGTGCTCAATGGATCAACAAGAATAATCATCATTTCATTAAGATCAAAACTCTATTTATGAATTAACAACCAACTCTCTTGATTTCTAATGCAATGGTAAGTTCTCTCCCATACAAACTTGATGCTCTCTTCATATTCTCCACACATTTTTTTATACATCAAAATCACTTGGGGAAGGATAGAATCGGGCCCCCCAACTCAGAAATCAAATTTGACAACTTTAGAAAAAATATCTCAAAAATATGGGTTTTACATCAATTTGGGCATATCCATGTTAAAGATCCAACCATATCTCCTAAATCGTTCCTGATTTTGGAAAATGGATCACATAGGACTCAATTTATTATTCTGCACTCAAAACCCATGTCCTTAATTTTTCATATTTGACCTCATCTACATGAAAATCGAGGTGGAAGTTGACTATCTGGAATTTTCTGCTAATTTGGGTTGAAGCAAACTCAGATTAGAAAATCGAAGATATCTCCCAAACCATGGATTATTTTGAAGATCTACTTTCATTTCAGCTAAATGACATCCTTTTGAACAAAACCCATGCTCCAAAATTTTGAGATTCATCTTCATTTGCCTGCAAATTGCGTCTGATTATTTCTTTTGCTAATTCTAGTAGAAGCTTGACCTATCCTTTGACCATGAGATAAAGGCTCACATGTACAACCTAGGCATGAACCAAAGGACACACACCATGCTAACATCTATATCTTCAAACTCCATGTGGCCAAATCCCAGTTGGAGAGTTGGAAGTATGCCAACGAATGATTTTGGGTACATGAACTACAGTGTTGGTACGGGAATGTTGAACATGTTGGTACAAGAATCCTAATTCATAAACCATCATTAGTAAATCCATGATATAATCATATTTAAATCACTAAAAACATGGAAAAAAATATGTATTAATCACATAGGAAGTTTAATCATGAATGGCAATAGATAATGGAGGTTTATGGTATAATTGGACGTATATTATTGGTGAAATGCAAGAAAAAAGTGTAATAATGAATGTATTTATACAGGAGAAAATATAAAAAAAAGTGAAGCCCAACACTCCTATTCTATTAGAATCTTTGATCTAGAGGATAAAATTATCTGGTCCCCCAATCCAAATGGTAAATACAGCCCCAAACTTGGATATTTGACTCTTCTTCAAAATCCTGAGCCACCTGTCTCTCTTTGGCGGGGAAAAAAACTTTGGAAAGTCAAAATTCTGATAAAATCAAAATTCTTTATGTGGCTCCTTCAAAACAAAGTTCCCACCTGGGACCGTCTCCAAAAAAGGAACTACAATGGCCCAAACAAGTGCAACCTCTACAAAATAGACTCAAAGACCAACTATAATGTCCCCATCTTTGGATTCCCTTGCTCTACAGTTGGAGGTGACCTTATGGGTTTATGTCAGCCTGGACATAAGAGTAAATGGTGGTTAACAGGGGGCTCAGGAAATTTGGAGGAGTTTATGGAGCCCGAGCTAGTCCATTGGCCATATTTTATCATCATGATCATTTCCACACAGTTCTCTCTTGGTTCCATGGTGTTTCAACGATTTCCATAATTTTGGTCATTATTGGGCATAATTTAATTAAATACACTAAATGTGTTATTGGGACCATATTATCTAAAGGGATACATGAGTGTAATAGCTTGTTAGAACCGAGACAGAAAGATCTAAAGGTCAGAATGATGAGAAATGGGTTTCCAACATCCAGGAATATCTTAGAAGCCAATTAACCACTTTCCGATATTAAAAAGGTAAATTATTAATCACTTGAACATAAAAAAGTAATTTTTAATGTTTAGGTGAAAATTGGAGGGAAAATAAGGTAAGGGTTTGAATTGGTCAAAAGGGAAGGATCTTGAAGGCTCGAAGGAAGAATAAACAGAGGGGTAACCCTTCACTTTGAAATCATGTTTTGGATTGATCTCTTTGGAGTGCTATTGGAGCCAAGGATTTTGTTAGTGTTTTGACAAAACCCTTCCATTGTAGTTTATTTTCGATGGTGCAATATCCACCTTAGCTAGATAAGGAGGAGGATCCATCACGGATCTCCATTTGAGCTTCATCTTGTATTTGATTTTAGTTTTGGGTTGTAGTGATTTGCTTGGAGAGGTTGTGGCACTTGGAGGGTTTGATCTCATCTATTGAGGAGGCCATGGCATGATTCTATGGTTTTGGCTTGTTTATGTGTTTTCCATTTAGGTATTACAGCTTCCATAACAACCATTGGGTTGTTGTATTCAAATCTTCATTCATAATAAAATACCACAAGTCTACTAGAGGTGCATGGCAAGAACTACATTTCATACACTCCATCAAAGAATGAGGTGTCGTAGGAAGTAGAGTACTTCTATAGGGAGGCATTTAGACTCCATAAGGTTCCTGAGTATATTGACCATGATCAGGAAAAAATAGTTCTCAAGACATTTTGGCAGGAGTTGTACAAATTAGCTTGCACAGAATTGATCAGTGTAGCACAGTTGGATTTAGTTGGTATGAGGCATAGAGGATTCCTAGTTGGGATGTGGGTTCTAGGAACTCATATGATTGATCTGTGTCATTTTTGGGAGACTCTGAGAGGAGATGATGGGCACATGTTATATGGTAGGATATATTTTCTTTACCGATACCCAGATCGGGCATGCCAGTGGACTTGCAAACTTTGATTCCACTAAGGCACATATGCAGGACATGATCCATAGTAGTGGAGTCAGGTCTTCTAGACATTAAAACTTAGGGTTCCAGGAGTGGGGGCTATAGTCTATACATGAGGGTCAGACAATTATGATCAAAGTGGTGCAGTGTCAGTGTCATGGTTCCTTGAGGAGATTATCTTGGGACCTCGGGACTATAGTGTTTGACAACTCGACAGTCGATATAGACAAGATGAACTATTTTCACCCTCCAAAGTTTTACTCTTGGGATGCTTAGGGTTGGTTTCTTTGGGGAGTGTTCTTCTGAGGAGTTGACCAAGTTTATGCAACTTATGATTGTCTGGGTCAAGGGAAGTCAGATGGATTCTTGTATCAACACCTTGTAGATTAGTGTTAGGAGAAAATAGTGTTTCACATTTTCCAAGTACATATGAGAGAGGTTCACAGTAGATCAGTTCGGGCCACACTCATTCCACATGATGGATGCAGCCTTCAGCCATTTCTAGACAAGAGTGGGAGAGCATGTGGAAAAATTGCATCACAGGTTTACTGAGGGTATAGTGGAAAGATAGTATGTCTGCAGTGATTGACCAGTTCGTGCACTTTCCAATGATATCTTCTAAGTATGGAGCAGTGTAGGTGACATATTTATCTAGTGGAGAGATGTCTAGAGTTCATGAGCAACCCGAAGTCATTGCCAGTGATTAGGACAAATTTCCTTTTCCAAAATTCGAGATCGAGTATCGCATTGGATTTGCATGTTGTGACTTCACCTTGATGCCTATGCAAGATACTATTCATGATAGTGAATTCATCTCTTACAAGTATTTCAGGTGGGAGTACCACAGGAGGAAGATGTAGACTAGGCATGGTGCTCAGACGGTTATGATCAGAGTGGCACAACATCAATATGGTGGTTCCTTTCTGAGATTAGCTTGGGACCATGGGATTTCAATAGTAGATAGTTTAGCAGTTGACACAAAGGAAAGAACCATTTTTTTTCTTTTATGAGATTGGTTCCCTAGCAGAACATTTCCTTGATGGGTTGATCGAGTTGTTGCAGCACTAATTCGCCTTAATTGTTGATAGTTTTCAGGAGGCCTCTTATGTCGGTACCTTATTGGACCATGCCTTGAGCGAAGGATGCTTCACATCTTACAGGGTGGTTTGGGACTTTGGTATCATTTTAAGTTTTAGTCTGGATCATTCTATGGAGTGTCAGGTTTTGGTGGCATTGCTTGAGGAAAAACAATCTTTGGGAAGGGAGGACTGTAATGTCCCCATCTTTGGATTCCCCTTCTTTATAGTTGTAGGAGACCTTATGGGTTTATGTCAACCTGGCCAGAGGAGTAAATGGTGGTTAACAGGGGGGGCGAGCAATTTGGAGGAGTTTTATGGAGCTAGGCTAGTCCATTCGCCATCTTTTATCATCAAGATCATTTCTGCACAGTTCACTCTTGGTTTCATGGCATTCCAACAATTTTTGTAATCTTGGTCATTATTGGGAATAATTTAGTTAAATACACTAAATGTGTTATTAGGATGATATTATCTGAAGGGATACATGAGTGTAATAGCTCGTTGGAACAGAGATGGAAAGATCTAAAGGTTGGAATGATGAGAAAGGGGTTTTTGACATCTGGGAATGTCTTAGAATCCAATTAACCACTTTTCAATATTAAAAAGGTAAATTATTAATTACTTAAACATTAAAAAGTATTTTTTAATGTTTAAGTGAAAATTGGAGGGAAAATAAGGTAAGGGTTTGATTTGGTCAAAAGGGAAAGATCTAGAAGGCTTGGAGGAAGAATAAATAGAGGGGTAACCCTTCACTTTGGCATTATGTTTTGGATTGATCTTTTTGGAGTGCTCTTGGAGCCAAGGTTTTCGTTAGGGTTCTGAAAAAATCCTTCCGTTGTAGTTTAGTTTTGGTGGTGAAATATCCACCCTAGCTAGACAAGGAGGAGGATCCATCATGGATCTTCATTGGAGCTTCATCTTGTATTTTGATTTCAGTTTTGGGTTGTAGTGATTTGCTTGGAGAGGTTCTAGCACTTGAAGGGTTTGATCTCATATGTTGAGGAGGTCATGGCATGATTCCAGGTTTTTTGCTTGTATTGTGTGTGTTTCCATTGAGTTATTGCAGATGCCATATCAACCATTGGATTGGTGTATTCATATATTCATTCATAATAAAATACCACATATTGTCTCTTCTATTTCTGGTGTATTTGTATTACATACAATATGTTTGACAAAATTTCTATTAGTAGAATACATGCAAACTATTTGTGAAAAATTGTCAACCATTTTAGAGCATCAAGAGCACTTATCGCATAGAAGGACATAATATCCCAATCCATTATTTTGGGTATATTACACTAAACACCACTTAATTTTGGGATGTCCCTTCTCAAAAGCAGTCTGGGAATAAATGAGATTAACTCATAATCATATAAGTATTTGGGAAGGTGACTCAGTTGAAACAACTTTAAATAATTGGTTCAATAACCCAGTCACAAAATATTCTAGGGCCCTCCCTTTCCTTGTTGCATGGGCCATTTGGCTCTCTAGAAAGCACTACATATTTGAGGATACCCCCCCCTCCCCTTCTCGTTGTGCACTTAGATGTCATCTCCTTCTCTGTTGGTATAGGCCCTGCCACCAACAACTTCTGCGAACTACTAGCCTTAAAACTTCTCTTTATTTTGGCTAAAGAAAATAACATCAAAAGAATGAACATCTATGGGGACTCCCTTCTCATCATAAATTGGATCACTGACACATACTCTTCTCGAAACTACCTGTTGGAACCTTTACTACAAGAATTTAAAATAAATTCTTTTTCTTTTACTCACATCACTTTCACTCATGTGTACAAACATCATAACACATCTACTGACCAATTTTCCAAAAATGGTCTAGAATTAGAAAGAGGATCGTTGAAAATCAGCAAAAAAACATAGGATCAATCCACTGAATTTCTTCACTCCCATGGGAACTATATTAAATAGGATGTCATTTTCGACATGGACTCCAGTCTTTCTTCTACTATTCGAACACTTACTAATATCTTTTTGAATTTTGAACTCAAAGTCTAAAACCTCTTTTTAAAATTTTTGTAAAAAGATAAACAATGATAACAATGTTTTTTGTATGTAAAAAAACACACTTTTTTTATTTTCCTCTATAAGACTTATAGGACAGAACCCACCTAAATGTCACAAGCATCTATAAATGTAATTTTTTTATTATATAATAAAATCACTGACATTTTTCCCCTAAAAAAATGAAAATAATTCACTTAAAATGATACATATAACATATAAATATTATATCTATTATCAAAATCAATACAATTGATGAATGATTCAATGAATAAATGAAATACATCATCTTCATTATCATTATGCATATGAAGATGATAGAATGAATGATTCAATGAATAAATGAAATACATCATCTTCATTATCATTATGCATATGATTATGATAGATATGGTAGATTGAATTTATCTACCATATTGATTTCAACATATTACCATTAATTTATCTTGATAATCCAATAGCTATAATACATTGATTCAACATGCAATTAAATTTAATTTAATACATTTGATTTAACAACAATACAATTCAAGTACATA